>CAXARO010000585.1:0-21317 GCA_963971305.1 Arcuatula senhousia | reverse complement strand
AGTAAACAGCTGACAATTCGATGTACCATCTTAATGGATTTCATATCATGTGAAGCGAAATCACTTTAGAAAATAATCAAATTTCTTTTTAAAAATGATTTTATTAAGTATGTAACACCGTGAGTACATGTAGTACATGTATGTACTGCATGTGTGTACTACTGTTGTGTGATTATTTAAGTGCATATTGAGTGTTTTGCAAGTCAACTGAACAGAACCAAATTCATTGCATAATCATATTCTTTGCTGTGACCAGTATTCTATTAAGTGATCAAAAGATCAAAAAGATACTTCCTCAGTCCTGTCAGTACTACACAATAGTTTTACATGAAAAGCATTGTCTTTTGAAGGCGATTTAAATCGTTCATTTTATAAATCTTTATTCTTCTTTTTCGTCCGAATTTTTACATTCTTTACAAAATTAACGAAACAAAATTATAGAGATAGCTTAAATCGTCTCCACTAATATGCCACCACTGTTGAATAGCTGAGTTAATAACGAAACAATGACACATTTAATTAATGCTGCCTTAGGAGCTGCGCTATGACTGGAATTTTTCTGACACATAGAATTAATGTTAATCTCTACATTCCAACAGTAGTATGCTACTGGACAATTAGTTACCTAACACATAGGTGTCAAATAGTTAGTAAGATTGCAAAACAATAAAAAAGAACTGAGTGGCACTGAATTATGGTAAAACGTTCGTAAATGAACGAAGATAAGTTGAAAAACAGTCTGAGAAATCGAAACTAGTGTTGGTTTGCCACTTTTATTTGCATATGGTTTGCTTGAAATGTCGAATAAACAATTCTCTTGGTAGAAGTTCCCAAAATGACCAAATGACCACCCAAATAAAAAGGGTACTATATAAACTGAAATATTCTTAAAAATAAAACATACAATTCCTCTTCTTTCAAAATGAAGTTACTGTTTATATTTATTATTATTTTGTGCTTTGTGTTATCCTGCTATGCCAGTAAAGAAGACCAGAAAAATGAAAAAGATGCAGAAAAGGTAAGACCACTAAATCATTAATATTTATATTCGTTTTTTTTTTTTAATTTATTATTTTGAGAAAAGCTCGGGTTGGACGATAATGGAATTTTTTAGTTTTCTTTATTAAATTTTAATTTAAAAATGGAAATATTTTTTGTTTATTTTTGTGAAATTTTGGTGCTCAAGGTATATAGTAGTACACAAAATTAAAATGAAGTCTTGAAAGAAATACGATAGAATTGATAAAGTGAATATAACAAGTAGAATTTATTTGAAAAATGAAATTTCTATCTGGAGTATTTAGAGGGATTCCGCAAATTTTCTTTATTTTTCACTTAAATCAAACGTCCTTAGTTTTTTTTTTAATATATAAAATAAATGAATGAAAAATACAAATAAATAAATAAATAAATAAATAAATAAATAAAAATAAATAAATAAATAAATAAAAATGAATAAATAAATAATATATGAATGAATGAATGAATACTGTTCTATTCTATTTTATCAATCAAATTATTTAATTTTGAAAAAGGTATTTAAAGTACTATACGGTACTTGTGAGTGGTACATGTATTTGTCCAAAAGTTCTTTCGTCTTGAGAGGCTGGTTGAAAATTTCACGAGCCGTATGGCAAGTAAAATTATCAGAATCGAAAGTAGCATTTTTGGCAAATACCACTCTCGTATAGTTCTTTAATTCCACCTAATATCCTTTCTATTAAATCAAAAAACACAACTTATAGTAATCTATTTTAATGGGAGTTTTTGGAATTACCGTGGTATTTCAATAAAATACCACCTCACTTGAAATGGCGAGAAAAAATACCACGGCAATGAATTGGCGGGAAATAAAATTCAACTACAGCTACAGTTAATTCCAGATATAATAAATATGCGGAAAAAATACCATCTTTTGATAGTAAAGATATACCCCTGGATATTGTAATTCAATTTATTTTGGACAAGTTTTTCATTTGTCTATTCAAATTAAAATTTTTACATTTAATAAAAATAAGTGATGCATTATTTTAATGGATACGAACGAGATTTTTAAAACACCCCTTATATATTTTTACTATACTTATTAATATTTCTAATAAAAAAAATCAAAACCATTAACTTGAAAGACTTTCATAATCCTAATGGGATTGAAATTTTACTAAAGAATAAGATAGTAACGATTTGATGTAATTGGGGCAAAGGAAGGATGGGGATTTCGCAAGACAAAAGTTACGTTCCACTAGTAGCATCCGCTTCGCTTGCAAAGGTTTTTTTTTTGGGGGGGGGGGCAAAAAAGTGGGGGGGGGGCTACTAATGTTTTTAAGTATGCCTTTAAGTTTTTCGTCTAAGACGGTGTTATAATTCCATTTTTTCCCACATGCCAGATCGATCCCCCCGCCGGAATACTGGATCAAACTGTTCTCCCTCGGGGAGACAGACCTACTTTGTAACAATTCTTGTATAAAGTTAGCAGTAATAAAAAATAATGAGATGTGGAATAAGTGTACGCGACACAGCCCATAATCAAGCGGAAATTCATAAAAACCACAATAGACAACCACCAGCAGCCTTCAACGAGGCCAGCAGGCGCTTCTCGCGGTTCTGCAATTGGCCTATGGTCTAATTAAAATGTATATAATTCAAATCCAGTCCTGAAATAGTGACAGATAGACCCCCTTCTTAAACAAGGAACAGAAAACATCAAAGGGACAAGTACAAACGGAAGCTATGTCAAAGTTTTGCTATGGTAGGGGATTTGCTTTGAATAAATTAAAAAATAATACAGTTTTTTAAGTTATCAATTTTTTTTTGTATAAGAGTATTCTATTAAGTTTAGCGATAAAATTGTTTCTTAAGTTGTTGTATATGTTGCAACTAATAGGAAAATGGATTTCATCTTCTGTTTCTCCATCATTACAACAGAGACATAGTCTGTTTTCATGGTTTTGTTTATGTATGTTCCGATATCGATCTCTTTCTATAGCTATAGCTAATGGCATTCTGCTCATTTATTTAAAAGTTCACTTAGCCCCTCACCACCACATCCTTGCTCTCTTATATCACGAGTGACAAGTGTTTGGGTCTAGACTTATATTTTTTTTCATTTTGTTTTGTTTATATATTTATCCAAAAATCATAAATAGCTTTAATTAGAAAGTAATGCCGGTATAGCGAAGACCAGAAAAAAAATTGACGTCTCATAATATATATAAGTCATGCTCAAAAGGTAGCCATACTAGTACATAATGATGGAAACACCCGCTCCGGGGTTTAGAAAACCCAATATTCAGAAAAGAAATTACTTCCGGGTCGGCATCCTTAAAAGAAGTGCTAAATGTTCACAATAAGACACATCTTGAATAATGGCTTACACTCATACATAATAAAGTTCAAATTTGGTAAATGCTAATGAATATGGCAAATATTTATGTATTTTTGATATTTTCATGTGGTAAAGAGGGAATATTTTTCAACTATAATAATACACTACTTCTAAAACAATAGTGCTAAAACTATTTTATCCCGTAAAGAACCCTACGGTAGCCGGGTTCTACCTTTGCCGAGATGGGTCCAAAAGCTAGGCGTCCAGTGTCAGTACAGTAATGTTTGGTCCCCCTAGAAACCCAGATTGGTCCATAAAAAAATAAAAGTCCAACCGGATCTTGACGAAGAGTCCTTGTCCTGTCGTGCCCTACGGTAGCCGGGGTCCACCTACCTGGGGTCTACCTTTGCCGAGATGGGTCCAAAAGCTAGGCGTCCAGTGTCAGTACAGTAATGTTTGGTCCCCCTAGAAACCCAGATTGGTCCATAAAAAAATAAAAGTCCAACCGGATCTTGACGAAGAGTCCTTGTCCTGTCGTGCCCTACGGTAGCCGGGGTCCACCTACCTGGGGTCTACCTTTGCCGAGATGGGTCCAAAAGCTAGGCGTCCAGTGTCAGTACAGTAATGTTTGGTCCCCCTAGAAACCCAGATTGGTCCATAAAAAAATAAAAGTCCAACCGGATCTTGACGAAGAGTCCTTGTCCTGTCGTGCCCTACGGTAGCCGGGGTCCACCTACCTGGGGTCTACCTTTGCCGAGATGGGTCCAAAAGCTAGGCGTCCAGTGTCAGTACAGTAATGTTTGGTCCCCCTAGAAACCCAGATTGGTCCATAAAAAAATAAAAGTCCAACCGGATCTTGACGAAGAGTCCTTGTCCTGTCGTGCCCTACGGTAGCCGGGGTCCACCTACCTGGGGTCTACCTTTGCCGAGATGGGTCCAAAAGCTAGGCGTCCAGTGTCAGTACAGTAATGTTTGGTCCCCCTAGAAACCCAGATTGGTCCATAAAAAAATAAAAGTCCAACCGGATCTTGACGAAGAGTCCTTGTCCTGTCGTGCCCTACGGTAGCCGGGGTCCACCTACCTGGGGTCTACCTTTGCCGAGATGGGTCCAAAAGCTAGGCGTCCAGTGTCAGTACAGTAATGTTTGGTCCCCCTAGAAACCCAGATTGGTCCATAAAAAAATAAAAGTCCAACCGGATCTTGACGAAGAGTCCTTGTCCTGTCGTGCCCTACGGTAGCCGGGGTCCACCTACCTGGGGTCTACCTTTGCCGAGATGGGTCCAAAAGCTAGGCGTCCAGTGTCAGTACAGTAATGTTTGGTCCCCCTAGAAACCCAGATTGGTCCATAAAAAAATAAAAGTCCAACCGGATCTTGACGAAGAGTCCTTGTCCTGTCGTGCCCTACGGTAGCCGGGGTCCACCTACCTGGGGTCTACCTTTGCCGAGATGGGTCCAAAAGCTAGGCGTCCAGTGTCAGTACAGTAATGTTTGGTCCCCCTAGAAACCCAGATTGGTCCATAAAAAAATAAAAGTCCAACCGGATCTTGACGAAGAGTCCTTGTCCTGTCGTGCCCTACGGTAGCCGGGGTCCACCTACCTGGGGTCTACCTTTGCCGAGATGGGTCCAAAAGCTAGGCGTCCAGTGTCAGTACAGTAATGTTTGGTCCCCCTAGAAACCCAGATTGGTCCATAAAAAAATAAAAGTCCAACCGGATCTTGACGAAGAGTCCTTGTCCTGTCGTGCCCTACGGTAGCCGGGGTCCACCTACCTGGGGTCTACCTTTGCCGAGATGGGTCCAAAAGCTAGGCGTCCAGTGTCAGTACAGTAATGTTTGGTCCCCCTAGAAACCCAGATTGGTCCATAAAAAAATAAAAGTCCAACCGGATCTTGACGAAGAGTCCTTGTCCTGTCGTGCCCTACGGTAGCCGGGGTCCACCTACCTGGGGTCTACCTTTGCCGAGATGGGTCCAAAAGCTAGGCGTCCAGTGTCAGTACAGTAATGTTTGGTCCCCCTAGAAACCCAGATTGGTCCATAAAAAAATAAAAGTCCAACCGGATCTTGACGAAGAGTCCTTGTCCTGTCGTGCCCTACGGTAGCCGGGGTCCACCTACCTGGGGTCTACCTTTGCCGAGATGGGTCCAAAAGCTAGGCGTCCAGTGTCAGTACAGTAATGTTTGGTCCCCCTAGAAACCCAGATTGGTCCATAAAAAAATAAAAGTCCAACCGGATCTTGACGAAGAGTCCTTGTCCTGTCGTGCCCTACGGTAGCCGGGGTCCACCTACCTGGGGTCTACCTTTGCCGAGATGGGTCCAAAAGCTAGGCGTCCAGTGTCAGTACAGTAATGTTTGGTCCCCCTAGAAACCCAGATTGGTCCATAAAAAAATAAAAGTCCAACCGGATCTTGACGAAGAGTCCTTGTCCTGTCGTGCCCTACGGTAGCCGGGGTCCACCTACCTGGGGTCTACCTTTGCCGAGATGGGTCCAAAAGCTAGGCGTCCAGTGTCAGTACAGTAATGTTTGGTCCCCCTAGAAACCCAGATTGGTCCATAAAAAAATAAAAGTCCAACCGGATCTTGACGAAGAGTCCTTGTCCTGTCGTGCCCTACGGTAGCCGGGGTCCACCTACCTGGGGTCTACCTTTGCCGAGATGGGTCCAAAAGCTAGGCGTCCAGTGTCAGTACAGTAATGTTTGGTCCCCCTAGAAACCCAGATTGGTCCATAAAAAAATAAAAGTCCAACCGGATCTTGACGAAGAGTCCTTGTCCTGTCGTGCCCTACGGTAGCCGGGGTCCACCTACCTGGGGTCTACCTTTGCCGAGATGGGTCCAAAAGCTAGGCGTCCAGTGTCAGTACAGTAATGTTTGGTCCCCCTAGAAACCCAGATTGGTCCATAAAAAAATAAAAGTCCAACCGGATCTTGACGAAGAGTCCTTGTCCTGTCGTGCCCTACGGTAGCCGGGGTCCACCTACCTGGGGTCTACCTTTGCCGAGATGGGTCCAAAAGCTAGGCGTCCAGTGTCAGTACAGTAATGTTTGGTCCCCCTAGAAACCCAGATTGGTCCATAAAAAAATAAAAGTCCAACCGGATCTTGACGAAGAGTCCTTGTCCTGTCGTGCCCTACGGTAGCCGGGGTCCACCTACCTGGGGTCTACCTTTGCCGAGATGGGTCCAAAAGCTAGGCGTCCAGTGTCAGTACAGTAATGTTTGGTCCCCCTAGAAACCCAGATTGGTCCATAAAAAAATAAAAGTCCAACCGGATCTTGACGAAGAGTCCTTGTCCTGTCGTGCCCTACGGTAGCCGGGGTCCACCTACCTGGGGTCTACCTTTGCCGAGATGGGTCCAAAAGCTAGGCGTCCAGTGTCAGTACAGTAATGTTTGGTCCCCCTAGAAACCCAGATTGGTCCATAAAAAAATAAAAGTCCAACCGGATCTTGACGAAGAGTCCTTGTCCTGTCGTGCCCTACGGTAGCCGGGGTCCACCTACCTGGGGTCTACCTTTGCCGAGATGGGTCCAAAAGCTAGGCGTCCAGTGTCAGTACAATGTTTGGTCCCCCTAGAAACCCAGATTGGTCCATAAAAAAATAAAAGTCCAACCGGATCTTGACGAAGAGTCCTTGTCCTGTCGTGCCCTACGGTAGCCGGGGTCCACCTACCTGGGGTCTACCTTTGCCGAGATGGGTCCAAAAGCTAGGCGTCCAGTGTCAGTACAGTAATGTTTGGTCCCCCTAGAAACCCAGATTGGTCCATAAAAAAATAAAAGTCCAACCGGATCTTGACGAAGAGTCCTTGTCCTGTCGTGCCCTACGGTAGCCGGGGTCCACCTACCTGGGGTCTACCTTTGCCGAGATGGGTCCAAAAGCTAGGCGTCCAGTGTCAGTACAGTAATGTTTGGTCCCCCTAGAAACCCAGATTGGTCCATAAAAAAATAAAAGTCCAACCGGATCTTGACGAAGAGTCCTTGTCCTGTCGTGCCCTACGGTAGCCGGGGTCCACCTACCTGGGGTCTACCTTTGCCGAGATGGGTCCAAAAGCTAGGCGTCCAGTGTCAGTACAGTAATGTTTGGTCCCCCTAGAAACCCAGATTGGTCCATAAAAAAATAAAAGTCCAACCGGATCTTGACGAAGAGTCCTTGTCCTGTCGTGCCCTACGGTAGCCGGGGTCCACCTACCTGGGGTCTACCTTTGCCGAGATGGGTCCAAAAGCTAGGCGTCCAGTGTCAGTACAGTAATGTTTGGTCCCCCTAGAAACCCAGATTGGTCCATAAAAAAATAAAAGTCCAACCGGATCTTGACGAAGAGTCCTTGTCCTGTCGTGCCCTACGGTAGCCGGGGTCCACCTACCTGGGGTCTACCTTTGCCGAGATGGGTCCAAAAGCTAGGCGTCCAGTGTCAGTACAGTAATGTTTGGTCCCCCTAGAAACCCAGATTGGTCCATAAAAAAATAAAAGTCCAACCGGATCTTGACGAAGAGTCCTTGTCCTGTCGTGCCCTACGGTAGCCGGGGTCCACCTACCTGGGGTCTACCTTTGCCGAGATGGGTCCAAAAGCTAGGCGTCCAGTGTCAGTACAGTAATGTTTGGTCCCCCTAGAAACCCAGATTGGTCCATAAAAAAATAAAAGTCCAACCGGATCTTGACGAAGAGTCCTTGTCCTGTCGTGCCCTACGGTAGCCGGGGTCCACCTACCTGGGGTCTACCTTTGCCGAGATGGGTCCAAAAGCTAGGCGTCCAGTGTCAGTACAGTAATGTTTGGTCCCCCTAGAAACCCAGATTGGTCCATAAAAAAATAAAAGTCCAACCGGATCTTGACGAAGAGTCCTTGTCCTGTCGTGCCCTACGGTAGCCGGGGTCCACCTACCTGGGGTCTACCTTTGCCGAGATGGGTCCAAAAGCTAGGCGTCCAGTGTCAGTACAGTAATGTTTGGTCCCCCTAGAAACCCAGATTGGTCCATAAAAAAATAAAAGTCCAACCGGATCTTGACGAAGAGTCCTTGTCCTGTCGTGCCCTACGGTAGCCGGGGTCCACCTACCTGGGGTCTACCTTTGCCGAGATGGGTCCAAAAGCTAGGCGTCCAGTGTCAGTACAGTAATGTTTGGTCCCCCTAGAAACCCAGATTGGTCCATAAAAAAATAAAAGTCCAACCGGATCTTGACGAAGAGTCCTTGTCCTGTCGTGCCCTACGGTAGCCGGGGTCCACCTACCTGGGGTCTACCTTTGCCGAGATGGGTCCAAAAGCTAGGCGTCCAGTGTCAGTACAGTAATGTTTGGTCCCCCTAGAAACCCAGATTGGTCCATAAAAAAATAAAAGTCCAACCGGATCTTGACGAAGAGTCCTTGTCCTGTCGTGCCCTACGGTAGCCGGGGTCCACCTACCTGGGGTCTACCTTTGCCGAGATGGGTCCAAAAGCTAGGCGTCCAGTGTCAGTACAGTAATGTTTGGTCCCCCTAGAAACCCAGATTGGTCCATAAAAAAATAAAAGTCCAACCGGATCTTGACGAAGAGTCCTTGTCCTGTCGTGCCCTACGGTAGCCGGGGTCCACCTACCTGGGGTCTACCTTTGCCGAGATGGGTCCAAAAGCTAGGCGTCCAGTGTCAGTACAGTAATGTTTGGTCCCCCTAGAAACCCAGATTGGTCCATAAAAAAATAAAAGTCCAACCGGATCTTGACGAAGAGTCCTTGTCCTGTCGTGCCCTACGGTAGCCGGGGTCCACCTACCTGGGGTCTACCTTTGCCGAGATGGGTCCAAAAGCTAGGCGTCCAGTGTCAGTACAGTAATGTTTGGTCCCCCTAGAAACCCAGATTGGTCCATAAAAAAATAAAAGTCCAACCGGATCTTGACGAAGAGTCCTTGTCCTGTCGTGCCCTACGGTAGCCGGGGTCCACCTACCTGGGGTCTACCTTTGCCGAGATGGGTCCAAAAGCTAGGCGTCCAGTGTCAGTACAGTAATGTTTGGTCCCCCTAGAAACCCAGATTGGTCCATAAAAAAATAAAAGTCCAACCGGATCTTGACGAAGAGTCCTTGTCCTGTCGTGCCCTACGGTAGCCGGGGTCCACCTACCTGGGGTCTACCTTTGCCGAGATGGGTCCAAAAGCTAGGCGTCCAGTGTCAGTACAGTAATGTTTGGTCCCCCTAGAAACCCAGATTGGTCCATAAAAAAATAAAAGTCCAACCGGATCTTGACGAAGAGTCCTTGTCCTGTCGTGCCCTACGGTAGCCGGGGTCCACCTACCTGGGGTCTACCTTTGCCGAGATGGGTCCAAAAGCTAGGCGTCCAGTGTCAGTACAGTAATGTTTGGTCCCCCTAGAAACCCAGATTGGTCCATAAAAAAATAAAAGTCCAACCGGATCTTGACGAAGAGTCCTTGTCCTGTCGTGCCCTACGGTAGCCGGGGTCCACCTACCTGGGGTCTACCTTTGCCGAGATGGGTCCAAAAGCTAGGCGTCCAGTGTCAGTACAGTAATGTTTGGTCCCCCTAGAAACCCAGATTGGTCCATAAAAAAATAAAAGTCCAACCGGATCTTGACGAAGAGTCCTTGTCCTGTCGTGCCCTACGGTAGCCGGGGTCCACCTACCTGGGGTCTACCTTTGCCGAGATGGGTCCAAAAGCTAGGCGTCCAGTGTCAGTACAGTAATGTTTGGTCCCCCTAGAAACCCAGATTGGTCCATAAAAAAATAAAAGTCCAACCGGATCTTGACGAAGAGTCCTTGTCCTGTCGTGCCCTACGGTAGCCGGGGTCCACCTACCTGGGGTCTACCTTTGCCGAGATGGGTCCAAAAGCTAGGCGTCCAGTGTCAGTACAGTAATGTTTGGTCCCCCTAGAAACCCAGATTGGTCCATAAAAAAATAAAAGTCCAACCGGATCTTGACGAAGAGTCCTTGTCCTGTCGTGCCCTACGGTAGCCGGGGTCCACCTACCTGGGGTCTACCTTTGCCGAGATGGGTCCAAAAGCTAGGCGTCCAGTGTCAGTACAGTAATGTTTGGTCCCCCTAGAAACCCAGATTGGTCCATAAAAAAATAAAAGTCCAACCGGATCTTGACGAAGAGTCCTTGTCCTGTCGTGCCCTACGGTAGCCGGGGTCCACCTACCTGGGGTCTACCTTTGCCGAGATGGGTCCAAAAGCTAGGCGTCCAGTGTCAGTACAGTAATGTTTGGTCCCCCTAGAAACCCAGATTGGTCCATAAAAAAATAAAAGTCCAACCGGATCTTGACGAAGAGTCCTTGTCCTGTCGTGCCCTACGGTAGCCGGGGTCCACCTACCTGGGGTCTACCTTTGCCGAGATGGGTCCAAAAGCTAGGCGTCCAGTGTCAGTACAGTAATGTTTGGTCCCCCTAGAAACCCAGATTGGTCCATAAAAAAATAAAAGTCCAACCGGATCTTGACGAAGAGTCCTTGTCCTGTCGTGCCCTACGGTAGCCGGGGTCCACCTACCTGGGGTCTACCTTTGCCGAGATGGGTCCAAAAGCTAGGCGTCCAGTGTCAGTACAGTAATGTTTGGTCCCCCTAGAAACCCAGATTGGTCCATAAAAAAATAAAAGTCCAACCGGATCTTGACGAAGAGTCCTTGTCCTGTCGTGCCCTACGGTAGCCGGGGTCCACCTACCTGGGGTCTACCTTTGCCGAGATGGGTCCAAAAGCTAGGCGTCCAGTGTCAGTACAGTAATGTTTGGTCCCCCTAGAAACCCAGATT
Organism: Arcuatula senhousia; assembly: GCA_963971305.1. Taxonomy (NCBI): domain Eukaryota; kingdom Metazoa; phylum Mollusca; class Bivalvia; order Mytilida; family Mytilidae; genus Arcuatula; species Arcuatula senhousia. Next base: position 10,291 of record CAXARO010000585.1, on the reverse strand, counting down.
GGTCCATAAAAAAATAAAAGTCCAACCGGATCTTGACGAAGAGTCCTTGTCCTGTCGTGCCCTACGGTAGCCGGGGTCCACCTACCTGGGGTCTACCTTTGCCGAGATGGGTCCAAAAGCTAGGCGTCCAGTGTCAGTACAGTAATGTTTGGTCCCCCTAGAAACCCAGATTGGTCCATAAAAAAATAAAAGTCCAACCGGATCTTGACGAAGAGTCCTTGTCCTGTCGTGCCCTACGGTAGCCGGGGTCCACCTACCTGGGGTCTACCTTTGCCGAGATGGGTCCAAAAGCTAGGCGTCCAGTGTCAGTACAGTAATGTTTGGTCCCCCTAGAAACCCAGATTGGTCCATAAAAAAATAAAAGTCCAACCGGATCTTGACGAAGAGTCCTTGTCCTGTCGTGCCCTACGGTAGCCGGGGTCCACCTACCTGGGGTCTACCTTTGCCGAGATGGGTCCAAAAGCTAGGCGTCCAGTGTCAGTACAGTAATGTTTGGTCCCCCTAGAAACCCAGATTGGTCCATAAAAAAATAAAAGTCCAACCGGATCTTGACGAAGAGTCCTTGTCCTGTCGTGCCCTACGGTAGCCGGGGTCCACCTACCTGGGGTCTACCTTTGCCGAGATGGGTCCAAAAGCTAGGCGTCCAGTGTCAGTACAGTAATGTTTGGTCCCCCTAGAAACCCAGATTGGTCCATAAAAAAATAAAAGTCCAACCGGATCTTGACGAAGAGTCCTTGTCCTGTCGTGCCCTACGGTAGCCGGGGTCCACCTACCTGGGGTCTACCTTTGCCGAGATGGGTCCAAAAGCTAGGCGTCCAGTGTCAGTACAGTAATGTTTGGTCCCCCTAGAAACCCAGATTGGTCCATAAAAAAATAAAAGTCCAACCGGATCTTGACGAAGAGTCCTTGTCCTGTCGTGCCCTACGGTAGCCGGGGTCCACCTACCTGGGGTCTACCTTTGCCGAGATGGGTCCAAAAGCTAGGCGTCCAGTGTCAGTACAGTAATGTTTGGTCCCCCTAGAAACCCAGATTGGTCCATAAAAAAATAAAAGTCCAACCGGATCTTGACGAAGAGTCCTTGTCCTGTCGTGCCCTACGGTAGCCGGGGTCCACCTACCTGGGGTCTACCTTTGCCGAGATGGGTCCAAAAGCTAGGCGTCCAGTGTCAGTACAGTAATGTTTGGTCCCCCTAGAAACCCAGATTGGTCCATAAAAAAATAAAAGTCCAACCGGATCTTGACGAAGAGTCCTTGTCCTGTCGTGCCCTACGGTAGCCGGGGTCCACCTACCTGGGGTCTACCTTTGCCGAGATGGGTCCAAAAGCTAGGCGTCCAGTGTCAGTACAGTAATGTTTGGTCCCCCTAGAAACCCAGATTGGTCCATAAAAAAATAAAAGTCCAACCGGATCTTGACGAAGAGTCCTTGTCCTGTCGTGCCCTACGGTAGCCGGGGTCCACCTACCTGGGGTCTACCTTTGCCGAGATGGGTCCAAAAGCTAGGCGTCCAGTGTCAGTACAGTAATGTTTGGTCCCCCTAGAAACCCAGATTGGTCCATAAAAAAATAAAAGTCCAACCGGATCTTGACGAAGAGTCCTTGTCCTGTCGTGCCCTACGGTAGCCGGGGGTCCACCTACCTGGGGTCTACCTTTGCCGAGATGGGTCCAAAAGCTAGGCGTCCAGTGTCAGTACAGTAATGTTTGGTCCACCTAGAAACCCAGATTGGTCATAAAAAAATAAAAGTCCAACCGGATCTTGACGAAAGAGTCCTTGTCCTGTCGTGCCCTACGGTAGCCGGGGGTCCACCTACCTGGGGTCTACCTTTGCCGAGATGGGTCCAAAAGCTAGGCGTCCAGTGTCAGTACAGTAATGTTTGGTCCCCCTAGAAACCCAGATTGGTCCATAAAAAAACAAAAGTCCAACCGGATCTTGACGAAGAGTCCTTGTCCTGTCGTGCCCTACGGTAGCCGGGGTCCACCTACCTGGGGTCTACCTTTGCCGAGATGGGTCCAAAAGCTAGGCGTCCAGTGTCAGTACAGTAATGTTTGGTCCCCCTAGAAACCCAGATTGGTCCATAAAAAAATAAAAGTCCAACCGGATCTTGACGAAGAGTCCTTGTCCTGTCGTGCCCTACGGTAGCCGGGGTCCACCTACCTGGGGTCTACCTTTGCCGAGATGGGTCCAAAAGCTAGGCGTCCAGTGTCAGTACAGTAATGTTTGGTCCCCCTAGAAACCCAGATTGGTCCATAAAAAAACAAAAGTCCAACCGGATCTTGACGAAGAGTCCTTGTCCTGTCGTGCCCTACGGTAGCCGGGGTCCACCTACCTGGGGTCTACCTTTGCCGAGATGGGTCCAAAAGCTAGGCGTCCAGTGTCAGTACAGTAATGTTTGGTCCCCCTAGAAACCCAGATTGGTCCATAAAAAAATAAAAGTCCAACCGGATCTTGACGAAGAGTCCTTGTCCTGTCGTGCCCTACGGTAGCCGGGGTCCACCTACCTGGGGTCTACCTTTGCCGAGATGGGTCCAAAAGCTAGGCGTCCAGTGTCAGTACAGTAATGTTTGGTCCCCCTAGAAACCCAGATTGGTCCATAAAAAAAACAAAAGTCCAACCGGATCTTGACGAAGAGTCCTTGTCCTGTCGTGCCCTACGGTAGCCGGGGTCCACCTACCTGGGGTCTACCTTTGCCGAGATGGGTCCAAAAGCTAGGCGTCCAGTGTCAGTACAGTAATGTTTGGTCCCCCTAGAAACCCAGATTGGTCCATAAAAAAAATAAAAGTCCAACCGGATCTTGACGAAGAGTCCTTGTCCTGTCGTGCCCTACGGTAGCCGGGGTCCACCTACCTGGGGTCTACCTTTGCCGAGATGGGTCCAAAAGCTAGGCGTCCAGTGTCAGTACAGTAATGTTTGGTCCCCCTAGAAACCCAGATTGGTCCATAAAAAAATAAAAGTCCAACCGGATCTTGACGAAGAGTCCTTGTCCTGTCGTGCCCTACGGTAGCCGGGGTCCACCTACCTGGGGTCTACCTTTGCCGAGATGGGTCCAAAAGCTAGGCGTCCAGTGTCAGTACAGTAATGTTTGGTCCCCCTAGAAACCCAGATTGGTCCATAAAAAAACAAAAGTCCAACCGGATCTTGACGAAGAGTCCTTGTCCTGTCGTGCCCTACGGTAGCCGGGGTCCACCTACCTGGGGTCTACCTTTGCCGAGATGGGTCCAAAAGCTAGGCGTCCAGTGTCAGTACAGTAATGTTTGGTCCCCCTAGAAACCCAGATTGGTCCATAAAAAAATAAAAGTCCAACCGGATCTTGACGAAGAGTCCTTGTCCTGTCGTGCCCTACGGTAGCCGGGGTCCACCTACCTGGGGTCTACCTTTTGCCGAGATGGGTCCAAAAGCTAGGCGTCCAGTGTCAGTACAGTAATGTTTGGTCCCCCTAGAAACCCAGATTGGTCCATAAAAAAAATAAAAGTCCAACCGGATCTTGACGAAGAGTCCTTGTCCTGTCGTGCCCTACGGTAGCCGGGGTCCACCTACCTGGGGTCTACCTTTGCCGAGATGGGTCCAAAAGCTAGGCGTCCAGTGTCAGTACAGTAATGTTTGGTCCCCCTAGAACCCAGATTGGTCCATAAAAAAATAAAAGTCCAACCGGATCTTGACGAAGAGTCCTTGTCCTGTCGTGCCCTACGGTAGCCGGGGTCCACCTACCTGGGGTCTACCTTTGCCGAGATGGGTCCAAAAGCTAGGCGTCCAGTGTCAGTACAGTAATGTTTGGTCCCCCTAGAAACCCAGATTGGTCCATAAAAAAATAAAAGTCCAACCGGATCTTGACGAAGAGTCCTTGTCCTGTCGTGCCCTACGGTAGCCGGGGTCCACCTACCTGGGGTCTACCTTTGCCGAGATGGGTCCAAAAGCTAGGCGTCCAGTGTCAGTACAGTAATGTTTGGTCCCCCCTAGAAACCCAGATTGGTCCATAAAAAATAAAAGTCCAACCGGATCTTGACGAAGAGTCCTTGTCCTGTCGTGCCCTACGGTAGCCGGGGTCCACCTACCTGGGGTCTACCTTTGCCGAGATGGGTCCAAAAGCTAGGCGTCCAGTGTCAGTACAGTAATGTTTGGTCCCCCTAGAAACCCAGATTGGTCCATAAAAAAATAAAAGTCCAACCGGATCTTGACGAAGAGTCCTTGTCCTGTCGTGCCCTACGGTAGCCGGGGTCCACCTACCTGGGGTCTACCTTTGCCGAGATGGGTCCAAAAGCTAGGCGTCCAGTGTCAGTACAGTAATGTTTGGTCCCCCTAGAAACCCAGATTGGTCCATAAAAAAATAAAAGTCCAACCGGATCTTGACGAAATGTCCTTGTCCTGTCGTGCCCTACGGTAGCCGGGGTCCACCTACCTGGGGTCTACCTTTGCCGAGATGGGTCCAAAAGCTAGGCGTCCAGTGTCAGTACAGTAATGTTTGGTCCCCCTAGAAACCCAGATTGGTCCATAAAAAAAACAAAAGTCCAACCGGATCTTGACGAAGAGTCCTTGTCCTGTCGTGCCCTACGGTAGCCGGGGTCCACCTACCTGGGGTCTACCTTTGCCGAGATGGGTCCAAAAGCTAGGCGTCCAGTGTCAGTACAGTAATGTTTGGTCCCCCTAGAAACCCAGATTGGTCCATAAAAAAATAAAAGTCCAACCGGATCTTGACGAAGAGTCCTTGTCCTGTCGTGCCCTACGGTAGCCGGGGTCCACCTACCTGGGGTCTACCTTTGCCGAGATGGGTCCAAAAGCTAGGCGTCCAGTGTCAGTACAGTAATGTTTGGTCCCCCTAGAAACCCAGATTGGTCCATAAAAAAATAAAAGTCCAACCGGATCTTGACGAAGAGTCCTTGTCCTGTCGTGCCCTACGGTAGCCGGGGTCCACCTACCTGGGGTCTACCTTTGCCGAGATGGGTCCAAAAGCTAGGCGTCCAGTGTCAGTACAGTAATGTTTGGTCCCCCTAGAAACCCAGATTGGTCCATAAAAAAACAAAAGTCCAACCGGATCTTGACGAAGAGTCCTTGTCCTGTCGTGCCCTACGGTAGCCGGGGTCCACCTACCTGGGGTCTACCTTTGCCGAGATGGGTCCAAAAGCTAGGCGTCCAGTGTCAGTACAGTAATGTTTGGTCCCCCTAGAAACCCAGATTGGTCCATAAAAAAATAAAAGTCCAACCGGATCTTGACGAAGAGTCCTTGTCCTGTCGTGCCCTACGGTAGCCGGGGTCCACCTACCTGGGGTCTACCTTTGCCGAGATGGGTCCAAAAGCTAGGCGTCCAGTGTCAGTACAGTAATGTTTGGTCCCCCTAGAAACCCAGATTGGTCCATAAAAAAACAAAAGTCCAACCGGATCTTGACGAAGAGTCCTTGTCCTGTCGTGCCCTACGGTAGCCGGGGTCCACCTACCTGGGGTCTACCTTTGCCGAGATGGGTCCAAAAGCTAGGCGTCCAGTGTCAGTACAGTAATGTTTGGTCCCCCTAGAAACCCAGATTGGTCCATAAAAAAATAAAAGTCCAACCGGATCTTGACGAAGAGTCCTTGTCCTGTCGTGCCCTACGGTAGCCGGGGTCCACCTACCTGGGGTCTACCTTTGCCGAGATGGGTCCAAAAGCTAGGCGTCCAGTGTCAGTACAGTAATGTTTGGTCCCCCTAGAAACCCAGATTGGTCCATAAAAAAATAAAAGTCCAACCGGATCTTGACGAAGAGTCCTTGTCCTGTCGTGCCCTACGGTAGCCGGGGTCCACCTACCTGGGGTCTACCTTTGCCGAGATGGGTCCAAAAGCTAGGCGTCCAGTGTCAGTACAGTAATGTTTGGTCCCCCTAGAAACCCAGATTGGTCCATAAAAAAATAAAAGTCCAACCGGATCTTGACGAAGAGTCCTTGTCCTGTCGTGCCCTACGGTAGCCGGGGTCCACCTACCTGGGGTCTACCTTTGCCGAGATGGGTCCAAAAGCTAGGCGTCCAGTGTCAGTACAGTAATGTTTGGTCCCCCTAGAAACCCAGATTGGTCCATAAAAAAAACAAAAGTCCAACCGGATCTTGACGAAGAGTCCTTGTCCTGTCGTGCCCTACGGTAGCCGGGGTCCACCTACCTGGGGTCTACCTTTGCCGAGATGGGTCCAAAAGCTAGGCGTCCAGTGTCAGTACAGTAATGTTTGGTCCCCCTAGAAACCCAGATTGGTCCATAAAAAAATAAAAGTCCAACCGGATCTTGACGAAGAGTCCTTGTCCTGTCGTGCCCTACGGTAGCCGGGGTCCACCTACCTGGGGTCTACCTTTGCCGAGATGGGTCCAAAAGCTAGGCGTCCAGTGTCAGTACAGTAATGTTTGGTCCCCCTAGAAACCCAGATTGGTCCATAAAAAAATAAAAGTCCAACCGGATCTTGACGAAGAGTCCTTGTCCTGTCGTGCCCTACGGTAGCCGGGGTCCACCTACCTGGGGTCTACCTTTGCCGAGATGGGTCCAAAAGCTAGGCGTCCAGTGTCAGTACAGTAATGTTTGGTCCCCCTAGAAACCCAGATTGGTCCATAAAAAAAACAAAAGTCCAACCGGATCTTGACGAAGAGTCCTTGTCCTGTCGTGCCCTACGGTAGCCGGGGTCCACCTACCTGGGGTCTACCTTTGCCGAGATGGGTCCAAAAGCTAGGCGTCCAGTGTCAGTACAGTAATGTTTGGTCCCCCTAGAAACCCAGATTGGTCCATAAAAAAAAAAAAAGTCCAACCGGATCTTGACGAAGAGTCCTTGTCCTGTCGTGCCCTACGGTAGCCGGGGTCCACCTACCTGGGGTCTACCTTTGCCGAGATGGGTCCAAAAGCTAGGCGTCCAGTGTCAGTACAGTAATGTTTGGTCCCCCTAGAAACCCAGATTGGTCCATAAAAAAATAAAAGTCCAACCGGATCTTGACGAAGAGTCCTTGTCCTGTCGTGCCCTACGGTAGCCGGGGTCCACCTACCTGGGGTCTACCTTTGCCGAGATGGGTCCAAAAGCTAGGCGTCCAGTGTCAGTACAGTAATGTTTGGTCCCCCTAGAAACCCAGATTGGTCCATAAAAAAAACAAAAGTCCAACCGGATCTTGACGAAGAGTCCTTGTCCTGTCGTGCCCTACGGTAGCCGGGGTCCACCTACCTGGGGTCTACCTTTGCCGAGATGGGTCCAAAAGCTAGGCGTCCAGTGTCAGTACAGTAATGTTTGGTCCCCCTAGAAACCCAGATTGGTCCATAAAAAAAATAAAAGTCCAACCGGATCTTGACGAAGAGTCCTTGTCCTGTCGTGCCCTACGGTAGCCGGGGTCCACCTACCTGGGGTCTACCTTTGCCGAGATGGGTCCAAAAGCTAGGCGTCCAGTGTCAGTACAGTAATGTTTGGTCCCCCTAGAAACCCAGATTGGTCCATAAAAAAATAAAAGTCCAACCGGATCTTGACGAAGAGTCCTTGTCCTGTCGTGCCCTACGGTAGCCGGGGTCCACCTACCTGGGGTCTACCTTTGCCGAGATGGGTCCAAAAGCTAGGCGTCCAGTGTCAGTACAGTAATGTTTGGTCCCCCTAGAAACCCAGATTGGTCCATAAAAAAACAAAAGTCCAACCGGATCTTGACGAAGAGTCCTTGTCCTGTCGTGCCCTACGGTAGCCGGGGTCCACCTACCTGGGGTCTACCTTTGCCGAGATGGGTCCAAAAGCTAGGCGTCCAGTGTCAGTACAGTAATGTTTGGTCCCCCTAGAAACCCAGATTGGTCCATAAAAAAAATAAAAGTCCAACCGGATCTTGACGAAGAGTCCTTGTCCTGTCGTGCCCTACGGTAGCCGGGGTCCACCTACCTGGGGTCTACCTTTGCCGAGATGGGTCCAAAAGCTAGGCGTCCAGTGTCAGTACAGTAATGTTTGGTCCCCCTAGAAACCCAGATTGGTCCATAAAAAAAATAAAAGTCCAACCGGATCTTGACGAAGAGTCCTTGTCCTGTCGTGCCCTACGGTAGCCGGGGTCCACCTACCTGGGGTCTACCTTTGCCGAGATGGGTCCAAAAGCTAGGCGTCCAGTGTCAGTACAGTAATGTTTGGTCCCCCTAGAAACCCAGATTGGTCCATAAAAAAATAAAAGTCCAACCGGATCTTGACGAAGAGTCCTTGTCCTGTCGTGCCCTACGGTAGCCGGGGTCCACCTACCTGGGGTCTACCTTTGCCGAGATGGGTCCAAAAGCTAGGCGTCCAGTGTCAGTACAGTAATGTTTGGTCCCCCTAGAAACCCAGATTGGTCCATAAAAAAACAAAAGTCCAACCGGATCTTGACGAAGAGTCCTTGTCCTGTCGTGCCCTACGGTAGCCGGGGTCCACCTACCTGGGGTCTACCTTTGCCGAGATGGGTCCAAAAGCTAGGCGTCCAGTGTCAGTACAGTAATGTTTGATCCCCCTAGAAACCCAGATTGGTCCATAAAAAAATAAAAGTCCAACCGGATCTTGACGAAGAGTCCTTGTCCTGTCGTGCCCTACGGTAGCCGGGGTCCACCTACCTGGGGTCTACCTTTGCCGAGATGGGTCCAAAAGCTAGGCGTCCAGTGTCAGTACAGTAATGTTTGGTCCCCCTAGAAACCCAGATTGGTCCATAAAAAAACAAAAGTCCAACCGGATCTTGACGAAGAGTCCTTGTCCTGTCGTGCCCTACGGTAGCCGGGGTCCACCTACCTGGGGTCTACCTTTGCCGAGATGGGTCCAAAAGCTAGGCGTCCAGTGTCAGTACAGTAATGTTTGGTCCCCCTAGAAACCCAGATTGGTCCATAAAAAAAACAAAAGTCCAACCGGATCTTGACGAAGAGTCCTTGTCCTGTCGTGCCCTACGGTAGCCGGGGTCCACCTACCTGGGGTCTACCTTTGCCGAGATGGGTCCAAAAGCTAGGCGTCCAGTGTCAGTACAGTAATGTTTGGTCCCCCTAGAAACCCAGATTGGTCCATAAAAAAATAAAAGTCCAACCGGATCTTGACGAAGAGTCCTTGTCCTGTCGTGCCCTACGGTAGCCGGGGTCCACCTACCTGGGGTCTACCTTTGCCGAGATGGGTCCAAAAGCTAGGCGTCCAGTGTCAGTACAGTAATGTTTGGTCCCCCTAGAAACCCAGATTGGTCCATAAAAAAATAAAAGTCCAACCGGATCTTGACGAAGAGTCCTTGTCCTGTCGTGCCCTACGGTAGCCGGGGTCCACCTACCTGGGGTCTACCTTTGCCGAGATGGGTCCAAAAGCTAGGCGTCCAGTGTCAGTACAGTAATGTTTGGTCCCCCTAGAAACCCAGATTGGTCCATAAAAAAATAAAAGTCCAACCGGATCTTGACGAAGAGTCCTTGTCCTGTCGTGCCCTACGGTAGCCGGGGTCCACCTACCTGGGGTCTACCTTTGCCGAGATGGGTCCAAAAGCTAGGCGTCCAGTGTCAGTACAGTAATGTTTGGTCCCCCTAGAAACCCAGATTGGTCCATAAAAAAATAAAAGTCCAACCGGATCTTGACGAAGAGTCCTTGTCCTGTCGTGCCCTACGGTAGCCGGGGTCCACCTACCTGGGGTCTACCTTTGCCGAGATGGGTCCAAAAGCTAGGCGTCCAGTGTCAGTACAGTAATGTTTGGTCCCCCTAGAAACCCAGATTGGTCCATAAAAAAACAAAAGTCCAACCGGATCTTGACGAAGAGTCCTTGTCCTGTCGTGCCCTACGGTAGCCGGGGTCCACCTACCTGGGGTCTACCTTTGCCGAGATGGGTCCAAAAGCTAGGCGTCCAGTGTCAGTACAGTAATGTTTGGTCCCCCTAGAAACCCAGATTGGTCCATAAAAAAATAAAAGTCCAACCGGATCTTGACGAAGAGTCCTTGTCCTGTCGTGCCCTACGGTAGCCGGGGTCCACCTACCTGGGGTCTACCTTTGCCGAGATGGGTCCAAAAGCTAGGCGTCCAGTGTCAGTACAGTAATGTTTGGTCCCCCTAGAAACCCAGATTGGTCCATAAAAAAATAAAAGTCCAACCGGATCTTGACGAAGAGTCCTTGTCCTGTCGTGCCCTACGGTAGCCGGGGTCCACCTACCTGGGGTCTACCTTTGCCGAGATGGGTCCAAAAGCTAGGCGTCCAGTGTCAGTACAGTAATGTTTGGTCCCCCTAGAAACCCAGATTGGTCCATAAAAAAATAAAAGTCCAACCGGATCTTGACGAAGAGTCCTTGTCCTGTCGTGCCCTACGGTAGCCGGGGTCCACCTACCTGGGGTCTACCTTTGCCGAGATGGGTCCAAAAGCTAGGCGTCC
>CAXARO010000584.1:0-36457 GCA_963971305.1 Arcuatula senhousia | reverse complement strand
GATATTCACACAATGGAAAAGAAAGTGGCCAAAGGAATATCAAAAACAGAAAAAAAAAACTCTACGCCATGACATGTATAAACAATGTTTAGACAACGAAACTACAACAATCAATTCTATGACGTGCATTAGGAGTAAAAACCACGAACTTTATATAGACAATGTTGTGAAAAAGGGACTGTGTAGCTTTGACGGTAAACGCTATTGGAGGAACGCCGTTGAAAGTTATGCCTATGGACATTACAAGATTGATTGTCATTGATTTATTTATTATTAATAAAAAATTGAAAAAAAACACTAACCGTGTATGAATATATATATAGTCCAAAAGTCTAAAATTCTATTGTCCACAGACACACCCGATCATTGTTACATGGGCTGTTGGAACATAGCACAGATTTCGTCATTATTCAGTTCGTAAAACGGTGATAAGAGTCTTGGTCGTTAAGGTTGCAACATAGGCTCATCAAATGTGTTATCCGTCGGTCTCTTCGTCACCCTTGTCTGTATAGTAGCAGGAGTTGGTGGTGGAGTCTGTAACATAATACAATGAATTAACAAATATGAAAGGAATTTTCCAGGTTCTTTAAGTTCGGAAACATACAAAAAAAGATTTTCCCCGCGTTCTTAACTTTGGAAAAGGTTTCTCGAGTTCTTAACTGTAGAAACTTACAAGGTTTTCACAAGGTCTTATCTTTAGAAACACACAAATAAACTTACCAATGGCTCTGTCAATGGTTGATTCAGTGTCGTCGGCTCTCCGGGAACATTCTCTTTCTGAAAAAAAAACATACACACCTAGTTCAAAAGTACTAAAATCAGAGCATTACATCATTAACATCTTGAACTTGTCATAAAATTAAAATCAGAATACTACATATTGTAATATCAGCTTTTAACCCATTGAAAGAAAAAGAAGTTTTTATGTTTTCCGTTGTGATTTTTTTTTTTGAATTGCTGTTTGTTTATGTTTGTTGTGTCGCGTACACTTATTCCACATCTCTATTTTTAAAAGGTAAAATTATTTCTATACTGTTAGAATTTGTTACCTGTGGAAAACGAGCTTTGAGGGTTTCTAGATGTCCTCGCATGTTGAACAGGTCATCCAACTCGTCCAACCCGATGTTTACGGTATTTCTTCCGTTGGTTATATCCAAATAAAAGAAACCCCCTTTGGATCTTTTAAAAGTTACAGATTTTGTTTGCCCCCTTCCGAAATTTGTAGAAAACTCAATGTTTCCATACTTATTGATACTTTGTGAAAAAACAGGTTCTGAAGACATCGTTTTGAAAATTTTGAATGTTGAAGTCTAGCTGTGTTCGATTTTTATACTTTAGATTTATTTTCAAACAACAAATAATGTTCACCAATGGTTGATGAGAGTTCCATTAGATAAGACAAAAGGATTGAGAAAAGGGGTATCGTTATCTATGGGGTGTGTTTGTCACTTTCTCCCAACCTCCCCGAAACAAATCCTTTCCTAAATCCTGAATTTTCTATTGTACATGATTGTAGTCATACTTTTTTTCAGTTCGAATTTTTTACATGGAGAAACCACCATTTAAATAAATAACTAGAATAATATAAAACATTCCAATTAAACATTAAATTTTAATGAAGAAATTAATTACGGAACAGCCCCTTTCATGAAATGTGTAACCCCCCATCAGTTTTAACGCGCGCATGCGCATTTGAATTTGTTTATTGTGAAAAAAAAATGTCGAAGATGATCGTGTACGTATTGATGTCGAGTTTGATGGTTAGTGGCGCCCTATGTTTTGATGTTAATGAGAAGACATGCAATCCCAAGACAGATCCTCAGACCTTTGAAATGGAAGAACTGGTTTGCCAGTTCATTGGTGCCGGCGTCTACAGAGTAACAACAAGTATCAGAAGGGTGACCATGGATCGGCTGACGACAGACAGCGTCCTCATGGTACCAAATGGAGTCGACGTTGACATTATCGAGATTTTGAATGAGGGAAACTGCCAACATGTTATGGTGCCAGCAAAGACGAGGGTCGTGATCGATGGAGAGATTTGTGTAAGTACGGATAAGCATTCTCACCAATACACATCTGTTTAAAACACAATGCTAAAAAATGTTTAAGAAATAAACAATATATTCAACCAGAGTTTTTGTTAACGAAGAGATTTGTAATAAGTACTAATTGTGTAAGAAGGGAATACCAATGAAGCATTCTCACACTCATCAAATGTGCAAAGAGGGAAGGTCAACACTGTTGGTTAAAAAATAAGCATATTCAAACATGTTATAATATTTCATTAATCATAAATGAAAGAATGTTACAGCACTAAACTTGATCAAAGTCAAATATGTACATGTTTTAATTGTTTTTTTTTTGTTTTCAGAATCCACCTGCTAATGATAGTACAACCACTAGGCCTGAGGTTCTTCAGACTGAGTCTGCTCACTCTGCTGATACGACGGAGGAGGCGATGGGAAGGATCAATCTCCAACTCGGTCAGAGTCTGTAGCACCGACAGTGCATTTTCGCACCGAGGCTGAGGTGGGTCCACTCTACTGTCTACGATTTCCCTTGTGGATTTGTTTTGTTGAACCAATATTATCTTGTGCATTTCTGCCCTTTATTAATTAAAATTTACTAATTATATAAATTTATATAATGATATATATATATTGACATATTAGTTTTTAGCTCACCTGGACAAGGTCCATGTGAGCTATTACCATCACTTGGCGTCCGTCGTCGTCTGTCGTCGTCGTCGTCGTCTGTTAACAATTTTTCAAAAATCTCCTCTGAAACTACTGAACAGAATTTAATGAAACTTGGTATGAATGATCCTTAGGGTGTCTTGCACCAAACATGTGTTTCGATTTTTGATCCGTCAAAAAACATGGCCACCGTTACTAAATATAGACCAGGGGGGTCAGACTACTGTTTTTGGCTCGTAAATCAAAAAGTATAAGAGATAGATGAAATCTGATGCCATCCTACTGCTTCAGCATCAAAAGTTCTACAAAAGTCTCCATTTGGTCAAAGTTGTCAGATGATCCCTTATAGGGGTTACAGCCCCTTAAAGGTGAAAAATAGCGTTTTTGCATGTTTTTGGCCTATAGAATGAAAATTATTGTAGATAGAGAAAAGCTGTTGCTTGCATAGATGTTCAGCTCATTTAGCTCTACAAAAGTCTCCATAGTGTCAAAGCTGTCAGATGACCCCTTATAGGGGTTACAGCCCCTTAAAGGCGAAAAATAGTGTTTTTGGCCTATAGAATGAAAACTATTGCAGATAGAGAAAAGCTGTTGCTTGCTTAAATGTTCAGCTCATTTAGCTTTACAAAAGTCTCCATAAGGTTAAAGTTGTCAGATGATCCCTTATAGGGGTTGCAGCCCCTTAATGGTGAAAAATAGCATTTTGCCTGTTTTTGGCCTATAGAATGAAAACTATTGTAGATAGAGAAAAGCTGTTGCTTGCTTAAATGTTGAGCTCATTTAGCTCTACAAAAGCCGCCATAGAGTCAAAGTTGTCAGATGACCCCTTATAGGGGTTACAGCCCCTTAAAGGCAAAAAATTTTGTTTTTGGCCTATAAAATGAAAACTATTGCAGATAGAGAAAAGCTGTTGCTTGCTAAAATGTTCAGCTCATTTAGCTCTACAAAAGTCTCCATGGGGTCAAAGTTGTCAGATGACCCTTTATAGGGGTTAAAGCCCTTTATAGGCGAAAAATAGTGTTTTTGGCCTATAGAATGAAAACTATTGCAGATAGAGAAAAGCTGTTGCTTGCTTAAATGTTCAGCTCATTTAGCTCTACAAAAGGGTTGAAGTTGTCAGATGACCCCTTACAGGAGTTACAGCCCTTTAAAGGCGAAAAATAGTGTTTTTGGCCTATAGAATAAAAACTATTGCAGATAGAGAAAGCTGTTGCTTGCTTAAAGTCCCGTGCGGGGCCCGGGTGGCGAATAGGCCCGCAGCAGAGCCTAGCTTGTCGTAAGAGGCGACTAAGGGTCTTGGGATTCTGACGTCGGGTCAGTGCTCAGCCCACAGAGCGACCAAGTGTGTACCCTAGGTGGCTGAATAGGGTAGCCCTCGTCCGCGGGGGTTGTCAGGTCTATAATACGGAAACCCTGACCGCCGACCATAGTGGGCCAACGTGTGTGGAGAGTGCCACGCTTCATGCACGTAAAAGACCCCTTTGTGGACCGCCCAGTAGTGCACCACATAGGCTAAATTTCCGCCCCTACCCACCTCTCCCCTTTTTCCTGTGGTTCTTCAAAATTTACCGGTCCTTTGTTTCCCACCCCATCTCCATATTTCATTTATCATCATCATTTCATGTTCATTTTATCATCCTTTTCATGTTCATCGCCTGTAAATAACCTATATAGCGTTGCACGGGCGTAAAACACCAACTCACTCACTCACTCACTTGCTTAAATGTTCAACTCATTTAGCTCTACAAAAGTCTTCATAGGGTTGAAGTTGTCTGATAACCCCTTATAGGGGTTACAGCCCCTTAAAAGTTGAATAATAGTGTTTTTTGATTATTTAAAATGAAAACTATTGCAGATAGAGAAATGATTTTTCATGCTTAAACATTCAGCTCATTTAGCTATACAAAAGTCTTCATAGGGTTGACATCAAGACCAGGTGAGCGATTCAGGCTCCTGGGAGCTTCTTGTTGTTTTATGTGAACAAGTTATGGTATGCAGTTGCATTAGCATCAGTACAGTTCAGTTTTAAAAGCATATAATCTGAATGCTCCTGCAGTCACGGTCTACTTACTCTGAAATTCTACACTGATTTGGCTAATGTTAACCATTTTTAGCTCACCTGACCCGAAGGGTCATGTGAGCTATTGTCATCGTTAAGCGTCCGTCGTCCGTTAACTTTTCTTCAAAGATCTTCTTCTCTGAAACAACTGAAGGGATTGCATTGATACTTGGTATACATGAACTTTAGGATGTCCTCTACCAAGTTTGTGAATTATATACACGTCGACCAACCAACATGGCCACCGTTGCTAAGAATAGAACAGGGGGGTCAGACCATTGTTTTTGGCTTATAACTCAAAAAGTATAACAGATAGAGAAAATCCGAAGCAACCTTCCTTGTTCAGCATCAAAAGCTCTACAAATCCCTCCATTGAGTCGAAGTTGTGAAACGACTCCTTATAGGAGTTATTGTCCTTTAATCATAAAAATTGACCATTTTTCCAGTTTTTGGACGATATCTGGAAAACCGTTAGAGCTAGAGGAAAAGTTAGCATCGCAGAATTGTTTAGCTCATTGAGATCTACAAAAATGATTTCAGGGTCTAAATTGTCAGATCAGCCGTTTAAGAGTTATTCCCCTTTAACATTTTTTTTCCATTAGTTTACACTGATTTTCAAAAATCTTCTCTGACACCACTGAAGGGATTGCATTGATACTTGGTATACATGATCTTTAGGATGTCCTCTACCAAGTTTGTGAATTATATACACGTCGACCAACCAACATGGCCGCCGTTGCTAAAAATAGAACAGGGGGGTCAGACCATTGTTTTTGGCTTATAACTCAAAAAGTATAAGAGATAAAGAAAATCTGACGCAACCTTTTAGGGTCAGGTGAGCTATTGGCGTCACTTGTCGTCCGTCCGTATTTATCAATTGTCTTATTGGATTTGGCCTCCCAACAAGCCCTGAACTCCTCCGTGAAATTTTGTTCAGCATCAACACAATACCAACAGACTGTCTTGTTATGTATATCTCAGAACAGTTTTGAATTTTTTTGGTAACACTGCACCCTCCCACACATGTGCTCTGAATCGGTCATGATTTCATGTGAGGAAGAAGTTGTGTTGGTTTTTTGAATGATTTTTGAATTTGATTTTTAGCCAACTGCATACCCCAGATCCTTCAAATCTTACATTTTTAAGTCCAGTACGGTGGCTGACACGCAATTCAAGGCACATTTAACAACAGGGAAGCCAACCATTTTAACACACATCCTGTTAAAATTACACTGGATTTCCAACATTTCATAAATTATAAATATTAAACGTAGACAGAAATTTAGTTGCTTTGGAAAGCACTATTTCTATAATTTATCTTATCATAAAAGAAGCTAAGAATATTTCGACTTTACAGCTTTTGGCATATAATTTATTTCACATTTTTGAATGAAGACAAATGAAAACCTCTTGATTGTTCTGAGAAATAACATGACGGTCTGTTGGTACTGTGTTGATGCTAAAACAAACTTTCACATATAGATACATAGTCTTTAAATAGTGTTTTTTTGCAAATGTGAAGTTTTTACTGAAGAGTTATTTATTTTGCTGTTCTTTTTTTTCAGGAACTAGATCCTGGTATTTGGGATATAGCTGAATCGGATAAAGTTACACCATATTTTAGAAGTTTTGTAAATTCTTCCATGTATACAGGCAAAAACAAATATTTTGCTCAAACAAAATTCCATGACTATTTTACTCATACTTTGAAAAATGAAGTTGAAGCTACAATTAGAGTAGATGAAAGGAATTCATCACTTGTAGGTATTCAGGGTATAGGCAAGTCATCCACGATAGTTTATTTTGTTCTTAGCTGCATTAAAAAAGATGGGATCCAAAAAATTCATTATATTGATATGGATAATGTTGATGAGGAAGATTTGGAAAAGGTGAACAAGTACCTAGCTTCAATGCAAAGAGAACACACTTTAATTATTGATCATGTTACTTTGTTTAATAGGAGTGTGGTACGAAAAATAGAAAATAAAGCATTAGGTATAGTATCAAAAGTAATTCTGATACAAACTGGATTTTCAGCAAGTGCAACAAGACATGATGAAGAAGATGATGAAGAATATTATTTTGATAACAAATGGCAATTAAACAGCAAGGAATTCAAAACAATATGGATTGAATGTCTGAAAAAAATAAAATACAGCTTGGAGAATCAAGAAACTTTTGTTAATGATCTGTATGATTATTGTAAGAATAACTTTATCCTTACACCAAGACTTTTACGAAGAGTACAATATTACGTTGTGCGTCAAGAAATTGATTATGATCCAACTTTGAAATGTGGAAAAGATGTAGGATATTTTATGCACCGTTACATAAAAAGCTTAGTAAGTGATATTACAAAATTCAGACTTGAATACAATAGAGCAGTTAATTCTGAAAGTATGACTAATGAAAAGCAATTGTGCGGCTTTTTTCCCTGCATACAAAACTGCTTTTGCATCAGTTGTCTTTGAGTGAAAATCAAGACATGATTTTAACATTAAAACAGGAAAATTTATTTAAGATAGCCATAAATATCTTTCATAGTGAATATAGTGAGTGAGTGAGTTGGTGTTTTACGCCCGTGCAACGCTATATAGGTTATTTACAGGCGATGAACATGAAAATGATGATAAAATGAACATGAAATGATGATGATAAATGAAATATGGAGATGGGGTGGGAAACAAAGGACCGGTAAATTTTGAATAACCACAGGAAAAAGGGGAGAGGTGGGTAGGGGCGGAAAATTTAGCCTATGTGGTGCACTACTGGGCGGTCCACAAAGGGGTCTTTTACGTGCATGAAGCGTGGCACTCTCCACACACGTTGGCCCACTATGGTCGGCGGTCAGGGTTTCCGTATTATAGACCTGACAACCCCCGCGGACGAGGGCTACCCTATTCAGCCACCTAGGGTACACACTTGGTCGCTCTGTGGGCTGAGCACTGACCCGACGTCAGAATCCCAAGACCCTTAGTCGCCTCTTACGACAAGCTAGGCTCTGCTGCGGGCCTATTCGCCACCCGGGCCCCGCACGGGACCATAGTGAATATAGACATGTTACTGATAACGACCTTGAAAAAGATGTAAGGTATACAGAACTTGGTCTTGAAAAGGGTGATAGGTATATTAAAATTACACATTTGATGCCACAATTATCTGACCACTGGCAAGAAGTGTTCCCTTTCAGCATTTATGAAATAATTGATAACAAATTTGGGTTTGATGCGAGGACTATTTTGAAGATCTGTTTTGAGTTGGAAGGTATTCGAAAAGAAGTTGAGCGTGAACTTGTGAATCTTCAGTACCAAATGAAATTTCTTATTCATCCAACGAACGTAAAAGAAACGCAGTGCAAGATATTACAAGGGGAATCAACAAAATTTACACTTCATCAGTGTAACGATATGAAGGTAACCAAACTAACAGGTCTGAATTATTATCAGCCTTCGTTAACTGACGTTGCTGAACATGAAAATACAGCAGTCAGAATGGGATACAATGGTCATGATAAGAATGTTGCAAAAATGGCTTGCTACATAAATGAAAAAATTGACAGAAAAAGTAATACCTCTCTGTTAGTTTATCCAGCAATCAGCAATTTCAAAGGCATTGATTATATTATATACACAGAAAATCACAGTTTGAGTCCGAGTAATGAGACCCCAAAAAGAAAGAGTGAGTGAGTGAGTGAGTTGGTGTTTTACGCCCGTGCAACGCTATATAGGTTATTTACAGGCGATGAACATGAAAAGGATGATAAAATGAACATGAGTGAGTGAGTGAGTGAGTTGGTGTTTAACGCCCGTGCAACGCTATATAGGTTATTTACAGGCGATGAACATGAAAAGGATGATAAAATGAACATGAAACGATGATGATAAATGAAAAATGGGGATGGGGTGGGAAACAAAGGACCGGTAAATTTTGATGAACCACAGGAAAAGGGGAGAGGTGGGTAGGGGCGGAAAATTTAGCCTATGTGGTGCACTACTGGGCGGTCCACAAAGGGGTCTTTTACGTGCATGAAGCGTGGCACTCTTCACACACGTTGGCCCACTATGGTCGGCGGTCAGGGTTTCCGTATTATAGACCTGACAACCCCCGCGGACGAGGGCTACCCTATTCAGCCACCTAGGGTACACACTTGGTCGCTCTGTGGGCTGAGCACTGACCCGACGTCAGAATTCCAAGACCCTTAGTCGCCTCTTACGACAAGCTAGGCTCTGCTGCGGGCCTATTCGCCACCCGGGCCCCGCACGGGACAAATGAACATGAAATGATGATGATAAATGAAATATGGGGATGGGGTGGGAAACAAAGGACCGGTAAATTTTGAAGAACCACAGGAAAAAGGGGAGAGGTGGGTAGGGTCGGAAAATTTAGCCTATGTGGTGCACTACTGGGCGGTTCACAAAGGGGTCTTTTACGTGCATGAAGCGTGGCACTCTCCACACACGTTGGCCCACAATGGTCGGCGGTCAGGGTTTCCGTATTATAGACCTGACAACCCCCGCGGACGAGGGCTACCCTATTCAGCCACCTAGGGTACACACTTGGTCGCTCTGTGGGCTGAGCACCGACCCGACGTCGGAATCCCAAGACCCTTAGTCGCCTCTTACGACAAGCTAGGCTCTGCTGCGGGCCTATTCGCCACCCGGGCCCCGCACGGGACCCAAAAAGAAAGAAAAAAAATATAAAAGAACTATATGCCTTGTATTTGGTACAGGTGGTCACTGGTGCGACACATACAGGGGATACTATTGGACAAGCTCTTACTACATTTAAAAACATCATCAAAGATGTTCCAATTCATGTGGTGATTTTTATAGCCAGGAAGGAAATAGATGACTATACTTTAAATGGGCACATGTTATTTGAAAATGCATCTGTTATAAATCTTGTCTATTTGTCGCTAAAAGGATGGTTGGAGAAAAACAAGCTGTTGTATCAAACAATAAAAATGATACAGGAGTCCCCAATGGATAAAAAATGAAGAAAAGAAGTTAGTTAGGGCCCCGCATCGAAGATACGGACGCCCTATAGTTTTCACTTTGTCCGTCTGTCCGTCCGTCAACAATTCTTGTGAACACTAAAACTCAAAAACTATTAACACCACAGTTCTGAAACTTTGCACAGCTGCTAAGTAGCATGTCATGATGTGCATATCAAAATTTCGTGCAAATCTGATTAATGTTTTTGGAAAAAACATTTTTTAACGAAAATCACAGATTTTGAGTGAGTGAGTGAGTGAGTTGGTGTTTTACGCCCGTGCAACGCTATATAGGTTATTTACAGGCGATGAACATGAAAAGGGTGATAAAATGAACATGAAACGATGATGATAAATGAAATATGGGGGTGGGATGGGAAACAAAGGACCGGTAAATTTTGAAGAACCACAGGAAAAGGGGAGAAGTGGGTAGGGGCGAAAATTTAGCCTATGTGGTGCACTACTGGGCGGTCCACAAAGGGGTCTTTTACGTGCATGAAGCGTGGCACTCTTCACACACGTTGGCCCACTATGGTCGGCGGTCAGGGTTTCCGTATTATAGACCTGACAACCCCCGCGGACGAGGGCCACCCTATTCAGCCACCTAGGGTACACACTTGGTCGCTCTGTGGGCTGAGCACTGACCCGACGTCAGAATCCCAAGACCCTTAGTCGCCTCCTACGACAAGCTAGGCTCTGCTGCGGGCCTATTCGCCACCCGGGCCCCGCACGGGACCACAGATTTTGAGAATTGGACTTTGTGAACACTAAAACTCAAAAACTGTTAACGAAACAGTTCTGAAACTTTGTTCAGCTGCTAAGTAGCATGTCCTGATTTGCATATTAAAATTTCGTGCAAATCTGATTAATATTTTTGGAAAAAATCTTCATTTTTTATCGAAAATCACAGATTTTGAGAATTGGACTTTGTGAACACTAAAACTGTTAACGAAACAGTTCTGAAACTTTGTTCAGCTGTTAAGTAGCATGTCCTGATTTGCATATAAAAATTTCGTGCAAATCTGATTAATATTTTTGGAAAAAAAACTTCATTTTTTATCGAAAATCACAGATTTTGAGAATTGGACTTTGTGAACACTAAAACTCAAAAACTGTTAACAATACAGTTCTGAAACTCTGCACAGCTGCTAAGTAGCATGTCCTGATTTGCATATTAAAATTTCGTGCAAATCTGATTAATATTTTTGGAAAAAAAACTTCATTTTTTATCGAAAATCACAGATTTTGAGAATTGGACTTTGTGAACAATAAAACTCAAAGGCTATTAACAATACAGATCTGTAGTTTCATATGCATTCCATGGAACATGCCTTAGTGGTTATAATTAAAGTTCGTATGATTTTGAAAACACTTAGATATTTTGCCGCGGGGCCCTTTCTGACTTTGTCAGTATTCTAGTTCAGCATTGTTATATGTCAATGTATGTAATTCTTGTAGGATCTGAAATCATACTAGATATTGATATATTTCAATAAAATAATAATTTTGCACCTGTTTATCTCAATATATTATGTAAAAATACAATCAGTGAATAACCAAGTAAACAGATATAGTATTATTTTTAAATATTGAAAAAAGAACAATAAAAAAAAATAAATATCAAATATTTACAGAGCTTTTTTCATCACTTGGTGTCTGTCGCCCGTCCGTAAACTTTTTAAAACATTAACTCCTCTGACACCATAAGTTCAATTGCAACCAGTCCCGTGCGGGGCCCGGGTGGCGAATAGGCCCGCAGCAGAGCCTAGCTTGTCGTAAGAGGCGACTAAGGGTCTTGGGATTCTGACGTCGGGTCAGTGCTCAGCCCACAGAGCGACCAAGTGTGTACCCTAGGTGGCTGAATAGGGTAGCCCTCGTCCGCGGGGGTTGTCAGGTCTATAATACGGAAACCCTGACCGCCGACCATAGTGGGCCAACGTGTGTGGAGAGTGCCACGCTTCATGCACGTAAAAGACCCCTTTGTGGACCGCCCAGTAGTGCACCACATAGGCTAAATTTTCCGCCCCTACCCATCTCTCCCCTTTTCCTGTGGTTCTTCAAAATTTACCGGTCCTTTGTGTCCCACCCCATCCCCATATTTCATTCATCATCATCATTTCATGTTCATTTTATCATCCTTTTCATGTTCATCGCCTGTAAATAACCTATATAGCGTTGCACGGGCGTAAAACACCAACTCACTCACTCACTCAATTGCAACCAAACTTGGTATGGTTGTTTATTAGCATTCGGTGCTTAGAACTGATGTGGAGATTTTTGATTTGTTGTAAAACATGGCCGCCATGGCTAAAGATAGAACATAGGGGTAAAATGAAGTTTTTTTGCAAATAACTCAATAACGGCTACAGATATCAAAATTCTGGCATTGGTTAAAAGTGATCAGCACCTCAAGATCTACCTACGCTGAAATTTTGAAGAAAATCCAACAACCCATGTAGGAGTTATTGTCCTTTTTGTTGATTTTTTGCAAATTTTGCACCTGTTTAGCTCAATATCTTGAAAACTATCCTAGATATTTGAGAAATTTAAATTGCATCTTGTTTAGCCCATCAAGATCTACAAAATATGCAATAGGGTCAAGTCCCGTGCGGGGCCCGGGTGGCGAATAGGCCCGCAGCAGAGCCTAGCTTGTCGTAAGAGGCGACTAAGGGTCTTGGGATTCTGACATCGGGTCAGTGCTCAGCCCACAGAGCGACCAAGTGTGTACCCTAGGTGGCTGAATAGGGTAGCCCTCGTCCGCGGGGGTTGTCAGGTCTATAATACGGAAACCCTGACCGCCGACCATAGTGGGCCAACGTGTGTGGAGAGTGCCACGCTTCATGCACGTAAAAGACCCCTTTGTGGACCGCCCAGTAGTGCACCACATAGGCTAAATTTTCCGCCCCTACCCACCTCTCCCCTTTTTCTGTGGTTCTTCAAAATTTACCGGTCCTTTGTTTCCCACCCCACCCCATATTTCATTTATCATCATCATTTCATGTTCATTTTATCATCCCTTTCATGTTCATCGCCTGTAAATAACCTATATAGCGTTGCACGGGCGTAAAACACCAACTCACTCACTCACTCAATAGGGTCAACGTTGTATGACCTTTCCTTTTAACAGTTATTGCCCTTAGAACGTCAAAATTGAGCATTTTAACAGCATTTCCTCATTACATTGAAAACGTTAACACCTCTGACACTGCAAGTCCAATTGGAACCAAACTTGGTATTGTTGTTCATTAGCATTAGGTGTATAGAACTGACTTGGGGATTTTTGATTGGTTGTAAAACATGACCGCTGTGGTTAAAAATATAACATTGGGTTAAACTGCATTTTTTGGCTAATAACTCAAAAAGGGTGAAAGATTTTTGAATTTTGATTGGGAACAAAGGGATCAGCACCTTTAGATCCACCATATTATCAGATGACCCCCTTATTAAACTTATGACCCTTTCAATGTCAAATAGATTTTGCCTTATAACCTTTACTTCAGGCACAATTGTCAGGTGAGCGATTCAGGCTCCTGGGAGCCTCTTGTTTATTTTAATGTTATTATATGTTGTTTTTTTTTGTAGACAAACAACACACATGACAAGCTACCATGGATTGTGTCAGCAATTACATCAACAGCAGGTAAAATCATATTATCCTTGTTGTGTATAATAATTTTGTTTGTTCTTGCACTATTATCAACCGTGTACTGTTTCAAGTCAAAACAAGTAAAATATTTACCTCTAGAAAAACAATGTATAGAAATGAATGATGTAGGAAATAATCTGAATCAAGAATTTTCTTAAACGTTATAAATGTTTTCTTCTTGTAGTTCTCCTTGTATTAGTTATAATTTTGGGTGTCAGAAAGTGCAGAAAGTCAAAGAACAGAAGTTCACTTTTGGAGGGGGGTATTCCTTTTCAAGAAGTACCACTGAATGATCCTTAAAAATTTTGGTAGAGCTTTTGAAACTTTGGTACTTAATCAAAAAAAAATTTTCTGCTTGATTTTGAAATTTGGATAATTTTTTCTTTGAAATTTAGTACATGTAATTTTTTTCAGCCTTATGTTTATTTATTGGTGGAATTTTGATCATTTGGAAAAAAAGAAGAAATTCTGCATCGAATTCAAGTTCTCAAGACAATATATACAATGCTGCTTGGTTTTCACTAAGAGACTAACAATTTTTTTATAATTATTTTCAGAAATTGTTTTCATGACATTAATTACCATCGTCTTAGTAGTGGACAATTTGTACCGACAATATATAAGAATTATTAGAAACCCCCCTCCGATTGTGAATTTTCTTCAACTTGCCGCAATCCAAACTCCACAACCAGCTCCACAACCTATAGTACAAAACCCAGCACAACCCATCATCAGAAGAAGCCGAAGAAACAGACAACCTCCTAATAGACTTAACCTGTAATTTTTCTACTTTATATATTGTCTGCTTTTTATAGCTTAATTATATTTACCTGCTTTTAATTATAGCCTCTATCATTTCCCTGATGTTGATTGAATTCCTTGACTGCACTCTTATGCATTGAAATCTCATTTCCATTAAACAATCATTACTCAAGTTTTCCAGGACGATTTTCTTGTTCTCCCTTTCCAAATGCATCAAACTATGATATAATGATAATGAAAAAACGTCCATTAAAGATTCATTAAACCTATCGATTGGCTGGCGACTCTTCCATAAAACCATCTCTTGTTGAATTCTAGGTGATAAGTAGCACCTAAAGCAGGGAAGGTCTGCTTGTTTTATGGCATACTTATCAAGGCGATTGCAAATGTCTGCAAAAAAATCTTCGTTTTCCATGCTGCAAATATGTAACAAAAAATAGCAAGCTGTCCTGTTTGAATTATCTTGAACTAATGATTGTTTTTGGAGGTTTTTTTCAAGTATTTATCTTATCAGCTTGTAATCCCTTGTGTATACTTTCAGAGAGATTTTATCTCCCTAAAAATTATTTTCTACTGAAATTATATTGACTTTATGGTTAGTTTAGTCATATAGATGTTGAATTTTCAAAATTATAATAAAAAGGTTAGGTACACTTAACCAGAATTATTGACTTTATGGTTAGTTTAGTCATATAGATGTTGAATTTTCAAAATTATAATGAAAAGGTTAGGTACACTTAACCAGAATTATTGACTTTATGGTTAGTTTAGTCATATAGATGTTGAATTTTCAAAATTATAATGAAAAGGTTAGGTACACTTAACCAGAATTATTGACTTTATGGTTAGTTTAGTCATATAGATGTTGAATTTTCAAAATTATAATGAAAAGGTTAGGTACACTTAACCAGAATTATTGATATTCATTTGTTTTTTCTTATGATACAATCACATTTCATGTGAGATTTGAGAGATTCATATGTATATATTATAAATGTAGATAGTTGTAGATCATTTTCATATCCATCATCAAAATGATGATGTAAAAGATTTTTGTTTAGCGTTTTAGTTCACACATTTATTGTTGTTTTAATAGATTGTGTTGAAACCATTAATTTTTAAACTATGCCCCCATTGATAATGAAAGATTATTTACAGTTTGATTATTAAAGATTATTTACAATTTGTTATCAATATAATCTACTTTTTATTAACTATAATCAAGCAAAATATACATGTTGGCTAGTCCTTTAGATTTGTTTGATTTATCACTTTGAATAATTTTGATAAAGTAGTCTTTAAAGTTGCATTTATTACAAATCATTCCCATCATTATTTACATATATATGTTACAGTAAATATGTGTAATCAGTAAATACACGTATTTACTGAAATTTAGTAAATACGTGAATTTACTAAGGCACCCAGTAAATACGTGTATTTACTAAAAATGGTCAGTAAATACATGAATTTCCTGAAATTTTGAAGGTATTTTACACGTTTTTACTGATGCTTGTTTTGGAATATAAAACTTTATAGATTATTTCTTTGTCAAATTTGTCATAAAGTTAATACAAAAACAATGTTTTAGCATTTTATATTCTTCACAAATGTGACATTTTGGTGAATTGTACATTTTTTAAATAGCTTTATGGTTAAAAGTTCCAATTAATACACCAAGTATGTACCCTAGGTGGCTGAATAGGGGGCGGTTGTCAGTTTCATGCACATAAGATATCCCATAATGAACTGCATGCCAAGTAGTGCACCACATAGGCTAAATTTTCTGCCCTTTCCCCCGTACTGCTCTTTTAAATTAATGTACCTATGTTTCCCACATATTTTTCATCATCATTTCATGGTTATATATGTTCATCGCCTTTAAATAACCTATATATAGTGTTGCAAGGATGTAAAACACCAACTTACTCACTTATTATGGTTAATATCCATTTTGTTTCTAATTCAACCTGATTTTGAAAAGAAGTAAATTGTTGATTGTTTCATTTTGTTAGACAATATTTCATTCATAAACAAAACAGGAAGAAATTATAGCAACACGAGTTTGACTATCAGGAAGATGAACATGGAAGGGATGACAAAATGAACATGAAATGATGATGATTGAAGCACTAGGCGAATCCGGGATGAACGGATGTAATTATGCCTCCTGCATGGGATCCTGTGGGACCTTCTCTTATCAAGACCTACAGTACATAAAACATGCGAGAAACGTGACATATTTCCTTACAAGATGCTGTACTATGGTTTTGGATAAGGTTTTCCCCATAATACCTTGAAGACCCCGGAATTCATTACGTCAGGGCCACCCTATATCTACCGCGTTGGTCACGTCCGAGTTGCTCTCTGAACCAAGCGGCCTGGCCTGACATCAGGCTTTGAGTACTTTAGAATAGACTTTTATTGATGAACTTAGCACCTCTGTGCATTATTGGGGATGTTCATCACCAGTTTTAAAAACAAAAGGGTTTCAGAAAGCTTACTATGAAAATATATTAAGCATCATAACAAAAGGCTTGTAAAATCTAATAAAGTCCTTAATAAATGTTAAGCATAAACAAAATTTGATGTTTAAAACATTATATTGAAGTTAGAAACTACATTTGGTGTCACAAACCTTACCAGTAAATACGTGTAAAACGTGGAAGAAAAATCAGTAAATACACGTATTTACTGGTCAACTCAGGAAATACATGTATTTACTAAATCACCCAGTAAATACATGAATTTACTGACAGTGTTAGGAAATTCATGTATTTACTGATTACATGAATTTACTGTAACATATACATATAGTATTAATGATTTCTCCTCAATAAAATCCATGTCTTATTGCTCATTTATTTTGTGCTGGAGCATATAACACACATTTTTATTTTTGCTTTTGTATATAAATGTATATAAAACAGTGAATGTGCGAATGAATACTAGTGCTGATCTTTTAAAACTTAGTGCTTGAAAACTTTACAATTTGATTCCAAAGTATTTGCTAGTTGTCATAGTTTTTTTCCATTGTTTGTGAGTAAACTACAAGCTGTTACATGTAGTTTGAGGGTTGGTTTTATAATGAGAATGATATATACTAGTGCTAATTTTTATATTGTAACATGATAACTTGATATAATTCTACTTCCTAGATGAATGTTTAGTTTTATATAAATGTACATAAAACAGTGTATGAGTGGATGAATGACAGTTTGTTGTTCATAATACATCATGTATGTCCAATCAAACCTTTTTTTTCATGAAATTTATATCTGTTAAACATTTCATTAATAATGGTTGTGATTTTGTTATCCAAACATGCCAACTTATGTGTGATATTTTTAAAGAACAAAGTATTGTGCAATTTTATGAATTCCATTATTTGGTGCTAACTTTTATGTTAACTGTTGAATTTTTGATACTCATAGATAATCAGGTTTTGTTTAAACTGTTTGACTGATAAGTTTTGTATTATGACAGGTTGATAAAGTAAATATTTTATTTTGTGAAGTCTTCTTGTATTTATTTGAGACATGTTGTCATCACTTGGTGTTTGATTATACCCTCCCAAATAAGCCCTCAATTTTAATTATGGTCCAAGCTTTGTTTTGATGAGTATGAAATCATAAGTCATTTGTTTTAATTCCAATGATACAACTTTATCCTCTTTTTGCCAAGACCAACCCATTATCACTGACACCATAAGCCTTCTTCCAAAGTTTCTCACAATGGTTTTACAGTGTCAACACAAAATATGCTATCTGAGTGTGTTAAAAAAAAAATTTTTGTGAGAAAAAGTATTTGAAACTTGGTGTCTGCAAGAAAACCATTTGAAACTTGGTATGTGCAAGAAAAACATTTGAAACTTGGTATGTGAAAGAAAAACTAGAAGACGTTTATTACAAAAAAAAACTTACTGTTTCATGATTGACATCCTACACAAAACTAAAAGGGTCAGATTTCAGGTGACTTCAGGTCACAAATGGTAAAAATCGATCCCGTTCTCGTATTGGTA
The DNA here is from genome assembly GCA_963971305.1 of Arcuatula senhousia. Taxonomy (NCBI): domain Eukaryota; kingdom Metazoa; phylum Mollusca; class Bivalvia; order Mytilida; family Mytilidae; genus Arcuatula; species Arcuatula senhousia. Next base: position 18,277 of record CAXARO010000584.1, on the reverse strand, counting down.
AAACCAAATCTTGGGTTTCTAAAGACTCTTGGAGAAACGCTTTAGTCACAAGAATTGTTGATTATGTGTTACAAGGTTTGGTTTGAGTATTCTGACATCTCAGAGAGAAACGCTTTAGCTAAAAAGATGTTTATTATTGTTTATAGTGACATCAGGTACATGGTGACCTGAGGTCTCCCTTTACACAGCAAAATACATCGTAAACACGAGGTTAAAAGGTTGGACAAAGGCGTCCTCAAGACTCTAACTGCCTTAGGTATAACGCTATAGCCAAAAGGTAAATATCATTAATGTCTATTATTGGAGAAGCGTAATACACAAACAAATAACACAAAAATATTCTCCTGTGGTTGTAAGACTTGGTATAACAATGGTCATTACTCAGAAAAATGGTTTACAGGTGGCTCATGAAAAACACACAGAAAAATTTGGGTTAAAGACCGACAGACTTGTTGGGCTCTGCTCTCTATATATCACCAAAAAAAATTTGGGTTACAGACCGGGCTCGGTCTCTTAAAAAAAAAAAAAAAAAATGGGTTACAGACCGACAGACTCGTCGGGCTCGCTCAGCTCTCGGGCTAAGGGCTTCCGGCGGCGGACCCGCTCCCGGGCTAATGGAAACACACACGTCGGGCACGCTCAGCTCGCGGGCTCAACGCCACTCTCTATTATATGACTTCTATATAACACCACCAACCGCCAGCTGTGCGCTCATCATCATTACCTTACTACTTTCTTTAAAACGAAGAAACTACAGATGAAGTTTTTGATAGACCAGACAAACATTGCTTTAAGAAAAATCAAATCAGGTGGTCAACAACTGAAAGCAAAAGATGTCCAGAAAGAAAATGCACAAAACTTGATTCATCTAGACCAAGGGTACAAAGTCCTGAGAACACTCCGTGGGTCACCACCATACTTTCAAGGAGTGTCCAAAGAACTAGTTGCACAAATTAAACAACTTGGGCCAGCAACATTTTTCCTGACTTTGTCTGCTGCTGAGACACAGTGGATTCATTTTCTTAGAATACTAGGAAAACTTATTGACAACAAAGATTACACAGATGGAGAATTAGAAAATTTAACTTGGCAAGACAAGACACGATTAATACAATCAGATCCTGTTACCTGTACCAGACATTTCAACTTTTCTCTGCATATCTTTATGAACCAGTTCCTATTGTCAGATTTTAACCCCATTGGTAAGGTTTCAGATTGGTTTTATAGGATAGAGTTCCAGCAAAGAGGTTCCCCCATGTCCATATGATGTTATGGTGTAATGATTCTCCTAAATTTGACGAAAACTCGCATCATGACATCTGTAGCTACATTGACAAGTACATAACCTGTTATTTGCCAACAGATGATGATGAGTTGAAGAGTCTGGTAAAACTACAAACACACAAACACAGTAAAACATGTAAAGGAAAAAGGAAAAAACAGTGCAGATTTGGCTTCCCAAAGCCTCCGAAGAAAAAAACTCAAATTATGATATTACATATGGTTTATCATTCTTACATTTTCATTGGATTATTTGGTCATGTGATTTTAGTGATATTTAGTGTATTTCTTTGCTTTGGAAATAAAAACGATGCATTTTTGGTATATTGACGCTATGTTTCTATTTTTACCTATATTGACGCTATGTTACTAAATTTAGATCCGGATATTCGTCCGTTCTTGACATATTTTATACACATCTGTGTGACGTCATTTAGAAGTTCTTAATATTGACATAGCTTGCAACGGAGCCTTCACTTTCTAACGGTGTGGGAAAAGATACAAAACCAACAATGATTTAGTTTAAAATGTTAAGAATTTAATAAATCACATTTGATTTTTCGGTTAGTATGTGAATTATCTGTAAATAATTGTTAAATGAAGAAATTGGGTTACCGCCATGACCGCCAAGACAAAAGAATGCAGTGAAGAAGGGTATGTTTGTCAGCATTTTACAAAGACTCAATAAACTTACTGCCCAAAAATTTAAGCTAGAAATAATAACAATTAAGGTGTGGAAGATTTCCTAGGTAAATTAATTAATTTTTGTTTTGATATTGCAAGTCAAAAAATTATGACATCGAAAAAAAAACCGTAAAAAAACTGCGAATTTGATGTTAAAACAGCAATTCATTTTACTCTAATTAAAAATAAAAAGCTACGCCGAGCGCAGCATGATACGACCGCAACAAGATGAACCCTGTACATTGGAGGCCCAATATGGATAGTCTATTGCTTTGGTCACATGCAGCCCATGGTGGACTTGCAAAGCTTTTTTACACATGCATCCTATGGTGGACTTTAAAATGCATATTTGACACATATATATTTACAATAACATTTAATAGAAAAAAAATCTTATTTCTTAATTCATTGACATTTTTTACACAATTTAGCCCCTTTTGGCCCTTTTTTTTAAAAAAGGTTAGGACCACAAACCCCAAATGCAATAAAAAGCTTCCTTCAGTGTAATCATCACATTTAAACTTCATAACAATTGGCTGGCCCACTACAGCTAAATTCTTGTGTAAAACCATTTGCCTTGACCAACTTTAAAAATTGCGCTTTTTGCCCCTTCGACCCCTTATATCTCAAAAACAGTAAGATATATTGCAAATCTGATTGAAAAATGCAGGCAGGGATTTTCACAAGGATTCCAATGAAAAAAAGATTTTGAAAATCGGACCACAAATAAAAAAGTTGATTTTTTGGGTGTGGCCCGTCTTTGGCCCCCTGTAGCTATGTAACGGTTCAATATACATCAAAACCATTGACACATTTTGTTGACAGAATTTAATGAGGAATTCAATAAAAAAAGAATTTTCAAAATCTATTGAATAATAAACATTCTACAACAGTTTTGTCAATACACCCGTTTTAGCCCCTTTTGGCCCTTTTTTCCAAAACGGTAAGGGCCACCAACCCCAAATTCAATAGGAACCTTTCTCTAGTGGTTACAAACATCATATTAAAATTTCATAACAATTGGTCAATATTTACTTAAGTTATCGCACGGAAACCAAATGTCCCCAGACGACAACGACGACGACGACAACGACAACGACGACGACGACATCGCCATAACATTATACGATCGCAAAAAATTGCGGTCGTATAAAAAAACTACATATGTAATATAACAATGATGGACTTTTGACTCTGTCAATACATTATATATGGACCTGTTAGGAATATATTGACCTCGGACTTCGTCCTCGTTCAATATATGCCTAACAGGTCCATATATAATGTATTGACCTCGTTAAAAGTCCATAATTGATAAATGTCTTTTGATGAAGATAAAGATCCAGAAGAAAAAACTAAATATCACAACATTTGGAAGAAGATTCACCAAGAATTGATATTAATGTCAGATGGTATAGATATGTCATATGAAGATCTCTTGACGAAGTTGAACATCACTGAAGATGATTACATCATGGCTATAAGAACTTCATCATCAACCACAACTGTATTTCTAAGGCGTTCACCTTTAGAAATCAGAGTTAACAACTACAATCCTTATTGCCTAAAAGCATGGAGAGCAAACCTTGACCTGCAAATCATATTTCCATATTCTTTCGTTTTTAATAATACCGCGTTTTTTGGTATTTGTAATGTTATATTGTTATTCCTGAGACCATAATATATATGCAACAATGATGATACAATTGCTTAATATATATTGGAAGCGCACAACAGAACTGTTGTGCTAAATCCCGTGTTTTTGATATGGAGGGAGCTCTGACGTCCCACGGCACCACCTTGCTGGAAAAAATGCCGAGGACGTCAGAGTAATCTCGGACTACTTTGAAATCAATGGACAGTAACGGAGAAAGGGTATAGTTATACGATATATCTGAATATTTATCAGCACGTTTTTATAAAACTAATTTCGAGGTTTATAAAACTAATCCTCGAACATATTGTTCCATATGTAAATAAGGTATAGTATTGATAACGACCATATTATTTTCAATAACATACTAGTGACTAAAATAGTGAAGTCATATATTACATCACCCACTAATGATTTGATTTAGTATCATCAATCTTAGTCACTTAGTTGGTGATGTGTGTATTGGTATGTTATAAGATCTAATTCAATAAATCTCTGCACATCGTTGCTAAGCCATCCTGTTACCATCGATCATTGGTTGTGTAATGTTTATATAGAGATTGTAAAACAATATATTTTCGTAGATCGGAATATAAAGCCCCTCACACAATGTATCGGCTAAATAAATGCACTTAGTTAATCACATGTTTTCACCTTCGTTTCATGGGTGCATTTCCATATACACTACCTTCCGCTTTTGTCCGCTGACTAATCTCAGGTAAGATAAAATACGTTGACCAATCAGAGTTAAGAGTTGTTAGTACGTCACATTTAGTTAATCTCGAACTTTGTTAATATGGGCATATTCACTTATTTGCATCTCTTGAATATTCATAAATAGTTTTTAAACCCAGCCTCCTTCCTTAAAAGATCAATTGAACCGAAGATGGGAGACTCTAGGTTTGTTTAATTGAATATATTTTAAATATAGTGAATATACTAGAACTTGGTAGATTACCAGTAGAAAGCTTTATAAAAACATAAACAGTATTATATCTATCAAGACTTCAAAATGAAAATATCAACTCCTTATTATATATAGTCCCGTGCGGGGCCCGGGTGGCGAATAGGCCCGCAGCAGAGCCTAGCTTGTCGTAAGAGGCGACTAAGGGTCTTGGGATTCTGACGTCGGGTCAGTGCTCAGCCCACAGAGCGACCAAGTGTGTACCATAGGTGGCTGAATAGGGTAGCCCTCGTCCGCGGGGGTTGTCAGGTCTATAATACGGAAACCCTGACTAAATAGTGGGCCAACGTGTGTGAAGAGTGCCACGCTTCATGCACGTAAAAGACCCCTTTGTGGACCGCCCAGTAGTGCACCACATAGGCTAAATTTTTCGCCCCTACCCACCTCTCCCCTTTTCCTGTGGTTCTTCAAAATTTACCGGTCCTTTGTGTCCCACCCCATCCCATATTTCATTTATCATCATCATTTCATGTTCATTTTATCATCCTTTTCATGTTCATCGCCTGTAAATAACCTATATAGCGTTGCACGGGCGTAAAACACCAACTCACTCACTCACTCACTCACCTTATTATATAAAACTGTTCAATTAACAAAACAACTGGATGGGGAGGGAATATATTCTTGGTATACTTATGCAAAAGATATCATGGAATCATTAGAAATTAACCTAGATGCAGGAGATAAAATTCAAAAATCTACATGAAAAATTATTATTTAGATTTAACTAACAATACATTAGAAAATATTATTGAAAAGAATAAACTTTTCATTTATAAGAACATAAAAGACAATTCTGATCTTGAAATAGAAAATTATCTAAATATACCAAATCCAGAATACAGAAAATTAATTACAAAATATAGAATAAGTGACCATAACTTTCGCATCTTGCTTCTGTTGAACATGTTTTGAGACATGATTTACTAGGTGTATAACCATTAGTGCATGGATTATTATTATTGCATGATATTCTACGGCAATATGTACAGGTTCTTCACTTCCTACATCTATCTCGGATGCTGCATGATTTACCGCAAGGCTCTTCCAATGACCATAACGATCCACCAATTCTCCGGTATGACTGATTCGTTTTTGTCATTTTCTCTGGATTATGAGATTGATCATTCAAGTTCGGTAGTTTTGTTATTAGCTATATTCGCACTACATCTTCTCATTCTGAGTGGTTTCAAAGTCGTAGAAGAAGTACTTGCGCGATTCTTGTTTTGTCGAATCTTTGAATGGTTGACGCTGATAATACCAATGCGTTTGAATCTGATATTTCAAACAATTTTTACTTTTCCACTCACCGCATTGGTGTTGTTCGGGGGGACGTTTTTCTCGACATAAAACCTTCTGACAGAGTTTACATTTGTAGTATCTTTCACACATCGTTTTAGGGTTTTCTTGGTTCCCTTTAGATGTTTGATGCCTGTCATAACAGTCTTGACTCCTACAGGTTCTGTTGCATTGAGAGCATATAACGCTACTATCACTAACCTTGCATTGATGGCTACCGCAAACGTCACACGTTTCCACACAGCAGTATTTCCCCTTATTTTTGTAAGGTTTTAAACAGGATTCGCAAAAATATCCATATCCGAAAAAAAAACATTTATACTACCAATACCGTGGAAATGGCCCCTTCCGTCGGCATTTTCTCTGCCTTTTGTTATTGACTCGACAAAACTTGTTTCCCAATTTCGCCGAAAGTACCAAAATATTGACGTCTAGTACATTCTCGAAATGTTCTATGTCTCTAATACTCAACTCTTCGTCTGTTGGTATTTTGGCTTCTTTACATAAAGTTATTGCCATCGTTTTGCTGTAAGTGGCATTCTTAAACGCCGACTCATTGACGTGCTTAAAGTAGCTTTTAGTAGTTATTCCATGTTTCATAACTTCTTGGTCCCGTGCGGGGCCCGGGTGGCGAATAGGCCCGCAGCAGAGCCTAGCTTGTCGTAAGAGGCGACTACGGGTCTTGGGATTCTGACGTCGGGTCAGTGCTCAGCCCACAGAGCGACGAAGTGTGTACCCTAGGTGGCTGAATAGGATGGCCCTCGTCCGCGGGGGTTGTCAGGTCTATAATACGGAAACCCTGACCGCTGACCATAGTGGGCCAACGTGTGTGGAGAGTGCCACGCTTCATGCACGTAAAAGACCCCTTTGTGGACCGCCTAGTAGTGCACCACATGGGCTAAATTTTCCGCCCCTACCCACCTCTCCCCTTTTCCTGTGGTTCAAAATTTTTCGTAACAGGTATTTGATTCTGTTGTTTTATCCTCTGCCCATAAATTACTTTCCCAGTGCTTATTACCACAAAAAAGCCAAAAAATCCACATCCTGTCCAGAAAGCTAAAAGAAAGATTATAAAATCTTTCACATTAAGTTAAAAAGACAATCATTAAGGTCAAATCCCAATATAGCTGAAGGTATAATAATATACTGGATGTATCATAGTGTTTATTACTTATCAATTTAATGCTTATCATGACCAATGTTATGGTGGCCTGACAGTCAATTGAAAATTTCATCTTATATATTCATAAAATATTGTTGTATTATCTATATTCATTAAACTATCTTGCATATAGTACATAATAAATGTATTAACCTGTAATGACAATATCCATTTTCTGTACCTTTTCATACAAGGAAAAAACATAAATCATTTAAATTTAAAACAATATTTTCAGCCCTATTTGCTACACTTTTATTATAAAAATACCATAATACAGTCACAATTTTTTTTTACTCATATAAAATGAAAAAGCTGAAGTTTATTATACATTGTTTGGTACCACTGTGTTCCTCGTGACTGATTGGTTTTGTCTTTTTTCTATGGCCATTTGTGATTGATCATTCAAGTTTGGTAGTTTTGGTAGTTATTACCTTTATTCAGACTTTCTTTGATGGTGGTCTTAGAATCAGGGGAAAAAGTGGAAGTGTCCGAAGTGGCAACAGTGGTCTGTGGTGTCATTGTCGTCACTGTATCAGTTTTCTGGTGTCCAGTCGTCACTGTATCAGTTTTCTGGTGTCCAATTGTTGTTGTTTGATCCACCAAGGTTATCAGAAAGTTGTCTGGTACTGTCAGAAGAAAAATACCTTAAAAATAAGTTATATGTTTCCTACATCTTTGAGAATGAATTGTTAATAAAATATATTAAATATTGTCATTATGATGATTGTGGTGTAAAAGACTTTTTTAAATGGACCATAAATCATGTTCTAAAAGAAACTGTATTGTGTGGTTAGATCTATTCCCATCTCCCAATTGTATTTGCATAATTCACTGGACAATATACATTGAATTGAGTAATTTTGTCCTATGATATAAAGCATGAGGGTATTACAATGCTTAACAAAAAATGTAAATGGATCTGACCCTGACTCTGACTCACTACCTTGTTATAAAGAGTCTTGAGTTTGGTGACTACGGGTTAATAGCATCTAAATAACGTTCTGTATTTTTTTTAGGACCCAGTAACCCCCTTTTTTATTTTTCCAATACCTAATTTTATTAACAAACATTTTCGATCAAGTCGCAGGTACAAATGTAAAACAGTTTTCATATAACAATGTAATACTTACCACATGTTTCATTGGAACATGTCCATTTACAATTCCGATTCAGAGTGTTGGTCACAGTAGGGGGTTCAGTGAAATCCATTAGGTTAATTCGACAATCACAACTCTCTGACATGATCGTCCCGTGCGGGGCCCGGGTGGCGAATAGGCCCGCAGCAGAGCCTAGCTTGTCGTAAGAGGCGACTAAGGGTCTTGGGATTCTGACGTCGGGTCAGTGCTCAGCCCACAGAGCGACCAAGTGTGTACCCTAGGTGGCAGAATAGGGTGGCCCTCGTCCGCGGGGGTTGTCAGGTCTATGATACGGAAACCCTGACCGCCGACCATAGTGGGCCAACGTGTGTGGAGAGTGCCACGCTTCATGCACGTAAAAGACCCCTTTGTGGACCGCCCAGTAGTGCGCCACATAGGCTAAATTTTCCGCCCCTACCCACTTCTCCCCTTTTCCTGTGGTTCTTCAAAATTTACCGGTCCTTTGTTTCCCATCCCACCCCCATATTTCATTTATCATCATCGTTTCATGTCCATTTTATCATCCTTTTCATGTTCATCGCCTGTAAATAACCTATATAGCGTTGCACGGGCGTAAAACACCAACTCACTCACTTACTGAATTTAATATTAGAACAGGTAATGTAAACAAACATTTACCTGAATACATATAAATAATAACACCGTTCAGTTACACTATTGACACATGATATTCATCGGGGATTTTTTGTCTCGCCTGCGACGAAAAGTCGCGGAAGGCGAGACATAGGTATTACTTTCCGGCGGCGGCGGCGGCGACGGCGGCGGCGGCGTCGTAAACTTTTTTGTAAGACTTTTGTGGACAATGAATTGCTTGAAAAGTATAATAGCTAGGCATCTGATATTTGGTATACAGACAGTTCAGGTTATGGTCTACACAACTGTCACCATGCCGTTTGACCCTGACCCCATTTTCACGCTCCAGTGACTCTGTGAACTTAGGTCTTTTTTCAGGCCGTAAACTTTTTTGTAAGACTTTTGTGGACGATGAATTGCTTGAAAAGTATAATAGCTAGGCATCTGATATTTGGTATACAGACCGTTCAGGTTATGGTCTACGCAACTGTCACCATGCCGTTTGACCCTGACCCCATTTTCACGCTCCAGTGACTCTGTGAACTTAGGTCTTTTTTCAGGTCGTAAACTTTTTTGTAAGACTTTTGTGGACGATGAATTGCTTGAAAAGTATAATAGCTAGGCATCTGATATTTCGAATACAGACAGTTCAGGTTATGGTCTATGCAACTGTCCCCATGCCGTTTGACCCTGACCCCATTTTCACGCTCCAGTGACTCTGTGAACTTAGGTCTTTTTTCAGGCCGTAAACTTTTTTGTAAGACTTTTGTGGACGATGAATTGCTTGAAAAGTATAATAGCTAGGCATCTGATATTTAGTATACAGACAGTTTAGGTTATAGTCCATGCAACCGTCACCATGCCGTGTGACCCTGACCCCATTTTCACGCTCCAGTGACTGTGAACTTAGGTCTTTTTTCAGGCCGAAAAACTTTTTTGTAAGACTTTTATGGAAGATGAATTGCTGGAAAGTTATAATAGCTAGGCATCTGATATTGGGTAAACAGACAGTTGCGGTTATGGATAACGCAACTGTCACCATGCCATGTGACCATGGCCCCATTTTTACGCTCCAGTGACTCTGTGAACTTAGGTCTTTTTTCAGACAGAAAACTTTTTGTAATACTTGTGTGGACAATGGATTGCTTGAATAGTATAATAACTAGGCATCTGTTATTAGGTATACTGACACACTTTTTGTGTTTATATCAAGAAATGAAAGCTTAGATAGTTGATTTTAGCGATGGTGCCGGCAGGCGAGACATACTTTTAGTGGCCACACTTGTGGTATGCCGGAATAAATACACGCCAGAATAAAACTACGCTTACATAGAGTATAGATTATGATATTTTTCCATGTCATGTGAACAAAGTTGTATCTAGACGCATGACTTAGTATACCTGAGATTTATCTGTAAATTTAATGTTTCATGTCTCTATGTGTTATGGCGTTTACTGATATTTGTTGCTTGGCATGAGCAGCAAAGCACTTCCCCACAATTATGGCTGTCTATTTAAGTTCATCAAAAGTTCTTGGATTTGATTTTAATGAGATACAGAATAAGTCCTTCATCCAATCTTTGTTTTGTGATTTTGACTAGTAGAGATTCTGGGATATTTAATGAATTGACCCGTACCGTTATTTTTTCCAGATACTCTTGGACACTTTCAGTTTGTCATTGTTTACATAGCACATCGTCCTCCTCTTGGGTAAAGTACACATCTAGCAGTTTCATTATCGATCATTTGTTTTGTTAGACATAGGCTGAGCGTCGACCCATGTTTTGGCTGGTCCTGTTAGATAGAATGATAAGGTGTTTATAGCAGTATCATCTGTAACTTTTTGTAATTGTTGCCAGGACAAAAACTGTGACGTCCTCTGGTATGGTTCTGTCGTACATTGCCAGTTGTATAAATGCTGTGGCATTTAAAATGTTCATTTGTGCTGGTGCAGTGTTATTTACCTGCATTATGGGTGTTGGTTTAGGCTCTGGTACTGATTCTTGATATGCTGTGACAGTTCTTTCGTTCGAGTGTTCTGACCCTGCTGGTTATGATGTCATTGGTTGGGGCTCTGGTGTTTGTTCAAAGGTAGCCACGGTTTCAGTGGTTTCCTCTAGTCTGTGGTTGTTCAAGATCTCAATGTTGGGTTCTAGACAGGCATGCCAATACTGCGATCGAAAACCCTTCTCCCCCACTCTGTTATGCTTGTTGCGTGGGTGTTCTGTATGTTTTTTGTGCAGGGTGTAAGGCTCTGTAAGTACAAAAAAAATAAAGTCAGTTAAAACTTTTATTCAATTAGATGTTAACTTCTTTCAATTCAGTGGTCAAGTCATTTAAACATACAAACACACAATACCAAATAATCAAAGCTTAAAATCAATAACAAACTTCACCCGATAATGCATATGCAGATTTGTACTTTCTTTTCTTACAATAAAGGGATATAATTCATCTTTCGAAATTCCATAACTTTAAATTATTCATTCTGGTTATTTAAAATAAAGGAACATATTATTTAATCTGGGGACAATTAGCTTAATCTTTATCAGATGGAAAAGAGCAAGGGTTGGTCTGTTTTGATCAATTTAAAATAACAAAGAAAGTATATAATCTTAACCTTGACACCACCCTACAAGTAGATGGTATTTTTATATTTATATCTTTACACGGCATAACTTGAAAGTTATAAAATCCAGAAACTTTAACAAAGTAAAATCTTAGAACTTTGTCGCATGTTTTGTTGCCGCATACACGGACTTGTTTCGGATTACGTGACCTGATATTTTTTTACTCAAACAAATAGGGTAATATATATATATAATTCAATTCAAACCACAGTTAACTATTTTTTCTAAACTTCATTTCACTCGATTAATTATCCAAATCACAATTAATTCTCTTAGTTTACTCTTTTTGCTTACTAGCTTATTCAGAACATAAATAAACATTTTTCAAATCAAATCAACTTGTAAAAATATAATAGAAACCAATCATTACAGAACACATGCCCACTGAAAAGAATTGTAAAAATGTATTATAACTGAAAAAAAAATAAAATACAAACATACCCGTAGGTCAAATAAAAGTACAGGCAGGTACAACTTATATTAAATAAGATGTAAAATAATTTTAACTTCGGTCAAGTGACGCGTCCCTCTTTTACAAACTTAGAGGGTTGGCCCCTGGTTGGGCTTCCTGATAATTTGACCAATCAGGCATTGCCCCTTTTTGTGAACGGTCCCCCATTTCTGTCAATTATACTTTAAACTAATTATAATCGTTATTATCAACCGATAGCGAAAAAATCAATAACTTATATTTCCTATTGTCTGGCCGGTGTCCGGATTAATTTTAGAGTAAAATGGGACTTACAGGCTCCCTTCATCCATATGACCTTGACCTACTGACCTGGTTTTATATCCGTATGACCTACTGACCTACTTTTTCTACCCCCTAGCTTGACCCATGTTTCCCATCATTATTACATTGATCTTCCTTCTTTCGTAATTATGACCAGACTTCAGGCGACTTGTGTCGGTTTGTAACGTAAATTATGTTAATTGAATTGTTGACCGGGATCGGCTGGTCATAACTGCGGGGAACTGCTCCTTAAATGCCATTGTAAATAAAACACCAAACAGTTGAACGTATGGCTGCATAACTTCTTTCTAATCCTTGGTGACCTCCTCCAGCTATGCAATCATGATAAGAAAGAATTAAATCATGGCATAAAACTTTTGGTACACATAGCTGCTTTACAATGCTTTGCTCAGGAGCAAGTCCTCGGGCTCGTTCTCTATAATAATGGTACAAAATTCCATCGACGAATTCATAATGGTATGCTTGAGCTACAATAGATCTTGCTCTTTTAGCATCATCTGGAACAACGTCATTTTTTTAATCGCTATAATCTCTTTGTAAAAGTCACAATTCTGTTGTAACTCTTTAATACATCAAAGCTTTAAATTATCCGTCTAAATTTCAAAATTGTCTAAACCCTAAGGTTATTCCTACCCCAGACATAGGTTGAATATCTTAGTAATAATTTGGTTCCCCAGTTTGGTATTTTTGGTTATACTGTTATATGCTCTTCATATTCATACAGTGTTTGGCATTTTCAATATTTTTGGTAGAGCGCCTCTGATGAGTCTTGAATAGACGAAACGCGCGTCAGGCGTAGCAAAATTTATTGTCTGGAACTTTGTTGTCATTTGTATTTCAAAGTTCTCTGATTAGGTATAATTTGATGTGTGTAAGCTGGTTTCTCACCTGAAGCATCAACTTTCAATACATTTGGTTTCCCATGAATATTCAAATGTCACTGCTATGTATGCTTTTCTCTCTGTCAGAATGGACCCTATTGCATCTTCCAAATTATCTCCTTGTGCGTGCTCACTAAGGTTCCTTCATTGTTTTTGGTTCCCTGTGAAAACATGATCTACTTTCTTATGGTCTATTTTGCTCCTACTTGGAGACCTTTTTAAAGAAGAGAATTCGTCCATTCAATCAAATCATGAGTATATTAGTGTGTATCTGATGAATGCAACCATATTTTCTTTCTTTTGAAAAGACTTTCATTTGAATTAATGTAACAAACCAAAGTATGACAAAAAATCTTACTATGGACAAAACTAAACATCAACAAAAGAATTATGCCAGATTTATAATGAAAAACATGTGCTAAAAGCTCTAATCACTGAATTTGAGGGATAAATCTATTAAACATTAAAGAAATAACACATCTAGAGAATAACAATACAGTGTTAACTTCAATACTTTTAACAAAACAAATGAAACTTTAAAGTGTGATTACATATGTGTGTAACAACAATATACATAATCATGTTTTTATAACTCTGTAAGAGAAACATTCCCTAAGAGAAAATATTTAATAGACGAAAGACGAGAAAGCAAACAGAACAAATAATTAATAAATTTGTAATAAAGCCTGTTAATGTTGATGAAATATTTATATCTTCATATGGAAATAAATCTATGATGCAACCTTATTAAATATACTCAATTGAAATTGAGATTCAAAAGAATCAACATTTAAGTGTTTTTGTCTAGGGCAGGAAGCTTTGTTTGTCTTTATCATCAAGTGTTCATCACAACTTTTATCAATATTATGATAAAACATAATTGTACAAGTAACCCTCTCTATTGCTTCATAAACTTTTATTATATATATGTATATGTACATTAAGGGGATACATTACTTTAAAAACGGCGTAGTCAATTTTACTTCAATATAGCGTTGAACTATAACGCCATTGTTTATCTTTGATGTAAATGGTCCAGTAAGTTAGTTAGTTAGTTATTGCTTTACTCCCAAGCAGCGCGATTTCGGCTATATCCGGGAGATGAACATGAAAGTGGTGATACAATGAGCATGAAATGATGATGAAGTGGAGGAAATGGGGACACAAGGCCAATCGGGTAGGAGAGTTTTGACTGCCACTGGAAAAAGGAGTGATGGGTAGGGACGGGAAATTTACCCTCCTGCATGGGGATCCTACGGATCCTCCTCTTACCGAGACCTGCAGCAGGGTTCTTTAACGTGCGAGGAACGTGACATTTTTTCCAACACGGTGCACCACTATGGTTTGCGGTCAGGTTTTCCGCATTATCGCCTGACGACCCCGCATCTCTCGATGTTAGGGCTGCCCCTTTTAACCACCTGGGGCACACATCCCAGTCGCTTTGTGGGCAAAGCGTCCTGACCCCGATGTCAGGTTTCTGAGCGCTCTTTGCTGCTGCGGGTCTATTCGCCTCCCGGGCCCCGCACGGGACGTAAATGGTCCATGACCTATGACAAAATATATATCGTTGTTTAGTGAACGATTTGGACTTTCTTGTGTAAGTTTTTGGTTGAAATGTAAAAAAAATATTTGATCTTTTCCCATTACTTCTATATAAATTTCCCGCCAAAAACGATAATTTCAAAGTGAAATAACTTGAAAAATTGACCCATGACCCCCTATTTCAAACGAATATTTCAATGTGTCATGGTACTACCTTTGATTATGCAAATTTGTTTTAAAAAGTAAGATGGTGGACAAAAGTAACGTATTCCCTTAACGCACCAAAAATGAGTTTTCTTCATGCGCATTAAAAATCATTAAGAACTTCATGAAAAAAACCTCAACAAAGCTTTTTCAATACAACATGGTATAAACTTAAATTATGGATATGCTTATGTACATTGGAGCACTAAATAGATTTCAACTTGGTCATCTTAGGCAAAATATCCCTTGATAATAAAACATCAATTAACAAGATATCGAGTTGACAAAATCTCTATTATCACTTCAAATAATATTAAAAAATATATATCCAATTTTAATTGGAGTTGAAAGGACTTTGAATATGAAAAATACATTTAACCTACTATTTTTAAAAAATGTTTTTTTTAATTGAGAAAAATCAATCTTAATTTAGTTAGTAAGTTATTGCTTTACTCCCAAGCAGCACGATTTTGGCTATATCCGGGAGATGAACATGAAAATGGTGATACAATGAACATGAAATGATGATGAAGTGGAGGAAATGGGGACACAAGGCCAATCGGGTAGGAGAGTTTTGACTGCCACTTGAAAAAGGAGTGATGGGTAGGGACGGGAAATTTTGCCTCCTGCATGGGGATCCTACGGGTCATACTCTTACCGAGACCTGCAGCAGGGTTCTTTAACGTGCGAGGAACGTGACATTTATCCCAACACGGTGCACCACTATGGTTTGCGGTCAGGTATTCCGCATTATCGCCTGACGACCCCGCATCTCTCGATGTCAGGGCTGCCCCATTCAACCACCTTGGGCACACATCCCAGTCGCTTTGAGGGCAAAGCGGCCTGACCCCGATGTCAGGTTTCTGATCGCTCTTTAGTGGACTTTTACCGACAAGCTTAGCGCTGCTGCGGGCCTATTCGCCTCCCGGCCCCGCACGGGACCAATCTTTATTTAAATTACAGTAAAACCTGTCCAAATGGAACAGTAATGAGATTAAGGGATTTGTTCGGTTTGAACAGGTGTTCTGTTTTCTCAGGGTTCATTTACAACTTGAAAATATATTATAAAAAATGAAATAATGTAAACATTTACGAGGATAAAATGAAAGTGATCCCTCAATTGTTTTGTCAGATTTCTATTTGATTACACATGAGTTTGACTTGCTCAACTATTGATTACTTTGTGTTCTCGCAAGGAAAGTCTTCAACATCAAAGTGGTATGGGGCTTTTTTTAACAAGTCGATCAACATTTACAGAAGAATGGAGATGTAGTTTTCAGTTTTGGAGACCTGACAACGGGTGACAAAATCAGATTCACCAGGAAGAGAATGTTTATCTTACTTGATAATGCAGAGTTATGCAAAAAGATGGTTGAAGAGATAGAGGTTAGTTAGTTATTGCTTTACTCCCAAGCAGCGCGATTTCGGCTATATCCGGGAGATGAACATGAAAGTGGTGATACAATGAACATGAAATGATGATGAAGTGGAGGAAATGGGGACACAAGACCAATCGGGTAGGAGAGTTTTGACTGCCACTGAAATTAGGAGTGATGGGAAATTTTGCCTCCTGCATGGGGTTAGTTAGTTATTGCTTTACTCCCAAGCAGCACGATTTCGGCTATATCCGGGAGATGAACATGAAAGTGGTGATACAATGAACATGAAATGATGATGAAATGGGGACACAAGGCCAATCGGGTAGGAGAGTTTTGACTGCCACTGGAAAAAGGAGTGATGGGTAGGGACGTGAAATTTAGCCTCCTGCATGTGGATCCTAGAGGTCCTTCTTTTACCGTTAGTTAGTTATTGCTTTACTCCCAAGCAGCGCGATTTCGGCTATATCCGGGAGATGAACATGAAAGTGGTGATACAATGAACATGAAATGATGAAGTGGAGGAAATGGGGACACAAGGCCAATCGGGTAGGAGAGTTTTGACTGCCACTGGAAAAAAGGAGTGATGGGTAGGGATGGGAAATTTTGCCTCCTGCATGGGGATCCTACGGGTCCTACTCTTACCGAGACCTGCAGCAGGGTTCTTTAACGTCCCAACACGGTGCACCACTATGGTTTGCGGTCAGGTTTTCCGCATTGTCGCCTGACGACCCCGCATCTCTCGATGTCGGGGCTGCCCCATTCAACCACCTGGGGCACACATCCCAGTCGCTTCGTGGGCAAAGCGGCCTGACCCCGATGTCAGGTTTCTGAGCGCTCTTTAGTGGACTTTTACCGTCAAGCTTAGAGCTGCTGCGGGCCTATTCGCCTCCCGGGCCCGGCACGGGACGATAGAGGTTAGTAAACATGTACATGTTTTATATAAAAATCAAGTAACAGTAGTTTTCCTTCCAAAATTTTAAAACCTAACAGTAAAACTTTTAAAATTTATCATATTTCAAAAAGTTAGTTTGTTTTCTATTTCTTCCTTTCCTTTAAGGTTCATTGGGTTGATTTTCAATGAGTTGATTAGCTTTTCTCAAGGAATGATTTGATGATAATATTAACAAATTGAAATCTCTACTGGTATACTGAAATACTGTTATCAGATCTGAAACAATAAATATAACAAGATATTACACATCTATTATAATTTGTCTTAGCCTTTCCCTTCACACAATATTTTTAGTACAAGAGTCAATTTCAACTTTGTATAGTGTCGTCAGAATCTGCATGTGTAGGTAGTTGTGGAAGATATCTACATGAAACCTTGTCAACATCTGGTCTCTTCTTTGTTTTACACATTGACAGCCAACGTGTGTGGAGAGTGCCACGCTTCATGCACGTAAAAGATCCCTTTGTTGACCGCCAAGTAGTGCACCTACCCACCTCTCCCCTTTTCCTGTGGTTCTTAAATTTACTGGTCCTTTGTTTACCACCCCATCCCCATATTTCATTTATCATCATCATTTCATGTTCATTTGATCATCCTTTTCATGTTCATCGCCTGTAAATAACCTATATAGCGTTGCACGGGCGTAAAACACCAACTCACTCACTCACTCACTCACTCACAAAGACAGATTTTTTTTTCTCAACAGTAACCACACCAAGTATAACTGATAATATGATAACTGTCACTCTGTACCTTTCCACTAAAATCTTAAAGTTTGGATCTGAAAATAATAATAAAACAAGAATATGTTCAAAAGACATAATTCCCCATCGCGCAACATTTTTTTCCAAAATCACTAAACCATGAAGTTGTTCCAAAAGTATAATTTTATGTTGATTAAATGATTTATAAAGTTTCGTGATACTATACTTACATCCAAAAAGTGGTCAAGAAGAAGTCAACGGATTAGGAAATCTACCCAACGCCTAAACTTGTGACATTTACTTATATAGTGTTCCTTTCTTGAAGAATGTTCAAACACGTTTTCCACAGCATCCCACTAAACCCCGTCTTAATTGAATTGCATAGCAGCACTACATGTCTCAGCAGAGAAGCACACGTTGGCCCACTATGGTCGGCGGTCAGGGTTTCCGTATTATA
>CAXARO010000583.1:0-13640 GCA_963971305.1 Arcuatula senhousia | reverse complement strand
AACGCCGTAACTGCCTTATATGTGCTCGTGGGAATATATGCACATACTTTTCAATATATGCATATACTTTATCTATATATGCATATACTTCTTCAATATATGCATATACTTCTTCAATATATGCATATACTTTATCTATATATGCATATACTTCTTCAATATATGCATATACTTCTTCAATATATGCATATACTTCTTCAATATATGCATATACTTCATCAATATATGCATATACTTTATCTATATATGCATATACTTCTTCAATATATGCATATACTTCTTCAATATATGCACATACTTTATCAATATACGCACAAATTTCCGTAGATTTGTCATTGCCTTTACCGTTGCCGGTTGTTCTTTTATTTTTCAAAATAAAAATGGCGCAAAATGACAACAGTATGAAAAGAATTCTAGAAGAATTGAATCTGAACCATCTGATCCCGATTTTCTTAAGGGAAAGTATAGACTGTCAAACTTTCCTTTCCCTTACAGAGTCACAGATTAATCAATTAGGGGTTACAAAAATAGGTGACAAAGCCAGACTAACGGACAAAGTTCGATTAGAATTGCAAAACTGTCCAAAGCCAAAGGAAAAAGAACGTCCACGAGACGAGGGGGGCCATGAACGAACATCATCGTCAATAGCTTCCAATATTTTGCATCAAAGAAACACATTATTCAACCCCAAAAAGTCGAAAACTAAAAAAAGACCACATCATGTCTTGCCAGATTTAGATGATCATGAAGAACAGTCCCAACAACCAAAACCCAAGAAAGTAAAAAGAGGACCAACTAGATCATGGACCATAAACGTAGTTTGTTTAGCAAACAAAGATGCAAAGACAGTTCCTTCACCACTAGACAGAGAAGTACTTTTTAAAGCAGGACTTGGTCAGAGAAAAATTACATTTACAACAGACGATAAGGAGAGTGATGTTCTACAAAAAATTACATCAGATGCAGTACAAGAAAATGAAACTGTTGGTTTCCCGCAATTGAATGATTGTGGGGGCTTCGAGCTCCTATATTGCAGGCAAAATACAAGAGAACTTAACATAGTGGAATGTGATTGGAGTGTACGGAATTTGAAATGTTTCCTTGGACCCCAGGCCAAGCTATATCTCCGACCCATACAGAAAGACCTTTCCATAGACCCTATTGAAAAGCTTACAGAAGAACAAGCTAAAACTTCATGTCAAAATTGTAAGATGGAGATTTCTATTCGGGAACTCAGAAATCATTTAGTTGAGTGTAAACAGAGTTTTCCTGAAGCAGTTGGATGTGACAATTCTGCCACAGGTACTTTAAGTGATTCGGCAAGTTCAGACTTAGAAGACTTTAAAATTCAGCCATGCCAACCTTTAAGAAATTATGATCAAGTTGTAGAGAGTGGCCCTATTATTGATCCATGTAACCAACTTGAAGAGGTCCAACAGTTAGACAAAGAAAGTACCAGCAGTACATGTACATCAAAAACTAATTATCTTCATGCACATGTAGATAGTGACCCAATTATTGAAGAAAACCAACTTCAAGAGAGCCAACAACTAAATGAAGAAAGTACTAAATCTACTAGTAGTGCTGTAAAGACAGATGATCAAATAGGAGATAGTGACCCTATTATTATTATTATTAATAACCATAATGATAAACAAGAGGTTGAAGCTATGCAAAGTACACATACAAGTAGTGCAGCTGGTATTGACAATCTGATTACTCAAACCATTGAGACCATTTTCAATGAAAATATTCAAGACCCTGTTGAAATTCTTAGATTCATTCAAGGAAAGATACTCACAGGGAGAAAGCTAGATAACACTGGTGATGTTACTGAAAATGAAGGGGAAACAAATTTTATTATGGTCAGCAGAATGACAATCCTCAATACTGCCATTGAAGAAATCAGAGAGATTCCAGATGCTGACTTGAGAAAGACTCTGGAGGTCCAGTTTTATGATGAGGTACAAAAATGTACAATGAGTGTAACAAAATTAAGTTGAATGTGTGCATGCTTTCTTTTTGATGGGGTATTTCTTCCATCATTAGAATTAACTAATAAAAACCAAGAGAACCAAAGTTGTATCCACATTTAAAACTCACCTTTTAAGGATGGTCACTCTTCAAGTTTTCAGATTTCAGTCAGAATTGAAATGCCTCTAATAACCAAAATATTTTGCACACTGACCCCCTACTTTTTTGTTAAAAAATTATCAAAAGTAATTTTAGATTACACTATCATATGTATAAGAAAATTCTTGAAAGGTTTGATACAAGTCCATGGTTTAATATGCCAAAAACATCATAATGTGAAATGAAGGTAAAATATAGCGAAATCTTCCTGTCCAAAAGTATCTTGGAAATAAGCACACAGACCTTTAGTTTTCTTTTTATTATTTGATCAAGTTTATAATTACATGTATCTATCTTTTTTATCACCACTTACATGTATTAAATTCTTGATCAAGAAAATTTCAGGAGTGACCATCCTTAAAGTGTTTTACAGTCAGGAAACAATAGTGGAAAAAAAAAAGCAAAACATGTAAATACAAAAAGTTAAACGAACAAGAAAATAAAACTTTTCCAACTAGACCATTTGCTAGCCGTACTAGTGTATTAAAGCATCTTCTAGATCTGCTTTTCTAGAAACATCTGCAGATCATGAGCGGGTTTTGTGTTGTCAAATAATTTTGTTCGCAAAAGGAACCAAATAAAAAATGAAGTATTTGGTCTTGACCGTGGTCAGCAAAGACTTGTGAAAATGGTACATACATGTACATGTATGTATTTTCAAGTTTTATTAGTGCAATATACATGTACATCTACATGTACATACTGTATCAATTCACATGGATCCTATTTCATGAAAATATTACACATTATTTGCTACAATCACTGCAGCTATTGATGAAAAATGTTCAAATACAAAAAAAAATGTATACCCCAATTAATATTTAAGAAGAAAAATCATTTAATATTTTTTTATCATACATTTTGTAGTTGGACAGTCATTGTTGTGTACAGGCTTAACACTTATTTTTGTTCCCCGCCGCAAGGCTACAGAAGGACTTAGTAATTGTCCCTGTCTTTCCCTCACATTTTTTGTTGATGTAACTTCTCTGAAACCACTAGTACTGATTGGATTTACAAATGTAGTTTTTGGTAGGATTGTTTGCCACAGTTGATCATATCTTACAGGAGTAATGGATCTTTTAACTTAAAAGAAAAATTCCTAGGTGTCAGGGGACAATCTTGTTTTTTTTTGTGTGTGCCTTAAAGCAATATACATGTACTTTTATGTTGTGGACAAATGAACTATATTTTTTTTGTAGGCAGCACAAGACTTTGGAGGGCCAAGGAGAGAATTTTTCCGGCTGGTCTTAGCTGAAATAAAAACGAAATATTTTGAGAATGGTCTTCGAGAATATATGGCAGCAGATTACATAATTGTTGGAAAGATTCTTGGTAAGTTTATTTATGAATGAATTATATATAACTGTTAGTGATTGCAAGTGTTTTTATTTACAAAACATATACATGTATCTTTAGATCTATCAAAATTGGCTGCAGATGCTTCTTATTGATACCAAAATCAGTAATTGATTATAGTTTTTCAGAAAATATTTAATTCAGGCATGTCAAACAGAAATGGCTAATAATTGTATTATTTTATTTTTACCCCTTATTGGGTTTATGGCCCTTTAAAAGCGAAAAACAGTGTTTTTTGTCCAAAGAATGAAAAGTATTGCAGATAGAGAAAAACTTGTGTTAGCTTAAATTTTCAGCTCATTGAACTTTACCAAAGTGTCAGTTATGTCAAAATTGTCAGATGACTCCTTATAGGGGTTATGGCCCTTTAAAAACAAAAAAATAGTGTTTTTATGCCCCCTCAACTTTAGTTGGGGAATACATACTTTTTTGGTCTGTTCGTTCGTCTGTCATACTTTCTTTTTTAGCTCACCTGGCCAAAGGCCATGTGAGCTTTTGCCATCACTTGGCATCCGTCAACCGTCCGTCCATCGTTAAACTTTTCAAAAATCTTCTCCTCTGAAACCCCTTGGCCAAATGTTACCAAACTTGGTAGGGTTGATCTATAATAGGATGTCCTTTACTAATATTTCATTGGGATTTTTGATTCCTTAAAAAACATGGCCGCCATGGCTAAAAATAGAACATAGGGACAAATTGCATTTTTTTTGCAAATACATGTAACTCAGCAAACATGTGTAGGGTAAAATTGATCAGCAACTCAAGATCTACCAGCCCTGAAATTTTCAAGAAGATCCTAAAACCCATGTAGGAGTTATGGCCCTTTTTCTGATTTTTTTTGAATTTTGCACATATTATGCTATATATCTTGAAAACTATATACATGTAAGATATTTTAGAAATATTAATTGCATATTGTTAAGCACATCAAGATCTACAAGTTTTGTAAATGGGTCAATCATTTGTAGAAACATAATCAATTTTCATTTCAATTGCAGCATTAAGTATACTACAAAATGGAAGTATGCCAACTTTTTTGGGTGAAGAGATCCTGAAAGAGTTATTTAGTGGACATGAACCAGAAGCTATCTGCATTAAGAACTTAAGAATTGGCTTTGATTGTTTAGGTCTTATACGGGTACATTTTTTTGTTCATATAAGTCACATGCAGTATTAATTCAGAGTATTCGTTGTTTGTTACCACACACAAAGTCTAACATTGAAACCTATGGGAAAAGCAGTTGTTGCCTTTCTGCTCTAAAGCTACATTTTTTTTATTTAAGCAAATTAATGTAACCAAACAATACAGAAATTATGTATGCTGTGTTAGCACTAGTGACAATTTTTTAATGGATGCAGACATTGTGTTGCTAATCTCTTCTTTATTTGAATGGGGCTTCTGAGATTTTGATCAGCCAAATTAAATTTCATTGGCATTTTTGGCTGTGTGGGAACCATGTACATTTTTTAGCACTAACACAGGTATGGAAGGTCCTATACTTTAGTTGCCAAAAGTAGTAGGAGCAATAAGGCCTCTTTTGGCCTAAAAATATGACAAAAAATGAAATGAATTTTACCTTTAAAGTGTTCTGTAGAAATTTATTTTTTGCTGATATGCAAGTTTTGCATTAATCTATCATATTTTCTTAGCAATTTATATTGTTCTAGTAAAATACTGTTGGTTCAGTGAGAAATTTGAATTCTTTGACCCCATTTGACATGTTTGATATGTGTCTTTCAGATTGGTACTGTCATACCAGCTTTCGTTCACCTTCTACGGCCAAGTACAGTAGTCTTGACAATGAAATCAGTTCTTCATATCCTGAAACCACTATTTTCAGAGGCAGGGTCTAACACCAGAGTTCATGAGGATGATGTGTATTCAGCATTTGTTAAATATGTTAGATCTGTTGGAAGTATGTTTTTTTTTCATTTGTTTAAACAGTTGAACTGTTCTAATTTGACACAGTGTGAGACCAAAACATTGTGTCAATTTAGACAGAAAATGAACTCAGGCTGTATACTTCATGTATTTTAAAATATCCAGACTATTGCATGTATTGGATGACAAAAGATTAAGCAGGATAACTCAGGTGTTTGATTAGACAGGTTCCATTGTATACAGTTTGTTAATGAAATTAAGATGAACAAGAAATACCCCAAAATAGGAAAGAATTTTATATCACAAAAAAGATGGATTTTGCTGAAGTTTTGTAGAATGTTAGACACTTTATGCAGTTTATCATTTTTGATATAAATTTTACAGAATTTATGTCCATTTTAATGCATAAAACATTTACTTTTGTAAGATATCTCACATACATGTTTATCACATTGCATACATGTAATTGGTAAACCCATTGTTCCTATGATTCCCAATGAACTTCGTTCAAAATCTGGAAATTATTAATAGTTAAAGTAATATAGATTAATATTAAGTTTTGCCCAAATAAGAAACAGTCTAATTGCTCTTTCTAATTGTACTAGTAACATTTCTTCTGTACGAATTTATTCAGTTCAATAGATATGCTATTTCATTGTTTTTCAACATTTTCTAGTGTATTTTGAAAATTAGGAACTGAATTATCATTAATTATGGCCCGACCACGTATGTGGAACGGCCATATAGTTTTACCCTTGTCCGTCCGTACGTACGTCTGTAACACTTTGGTTAAGGTCCATTACTTGGATACTAGATGTTGGGGGTCAATGATATTTCACCACTAGATGTGTCTTGGGTAAGGTGGCACCACCCACTAGAAATTAAGTCATTATGACCTATATTTTACGCATGAATGACTTTGGTTAAGTTCTTGGTTTAGGTTCATTTCTCAGATACTAGATGTTGGGGGTCAATGATATTTCACCACTAGATGTGTCTTGGGTAGAATGACACCATCCACTAGAAATTAGGTCATTATGACCTATATTTTATGCATGAACGACTTTGGTTAAGTTCTTGGTTACGGTCCATAACTTGGATACTAGATGTTGGGGGTCAATGATATTTCACCACTGGATGTGTCTTGGGTAAGGTGGCACCACCCACTAGAAATTAGGTCATTATGACCTATACTTTATGCATGAACAACTTTGGTCAAGTTCTTGGTTAAGGTCCATATCCCAAGGGGGTCAATGATATTTCAAGAACGGGAGGACCATCCTGTGGCTCATAGGCACATTTTCTAGTTTTAATACACATACTGTGGTTTCATTATTTTTCGTGGGGTATCAATTTTCATGGTTTTCGCGGATAACAGTTAACCACGAAAATTGGTATACAACGAACAGCATTATTTACATTGAATGTATAGTGCAATGTTTACAAACCACGAAATAATCATTCAATTCTTTCATTTATAGAATGAATAATCATGTTATTTTTCGTAAAAGTATGGACTGTACCATGCCCAAATGCAATATTTAAACCAAATAAGATAGAATTTCCATATTACTTTCAGACTTCTCTTTTTTCATTATTTTTAACTAATAATAAAGTCAAATGGTTTCAGAAAGTATACCACCACAGCTCATGCCAAAGGATGACAAACCATGTGATCTAAAAAAGGGAATACTGAATGCTTAGAAATATTCCATTAAAATGCAGGTACCAGGGTAGGAAGGCAAGTTTTATTATTCCTATTGGTCATTGGTCAAAATCTTTATCAAAAACATGTCTCTTTACTGAATTTCCTGTTGGTGGTTGATGAATTTCCAAATTGCTTTCCGACCCTGGTACCCACATTTTAATTGAATAGCCTTTAGACTCTTTTATCTCAGACAATAATATTGCCTATCTTGTAGGTGGAAGAAGACCAGGTCTTGCTTTGAGTAATATTATAGAATTTGTAACTGGGGCATCAGAGGAGCCAGTTTTGGGATTTTCTCCACAGCCATCTATAGCATTTGTTCCAGTCAGAGAGGATCTTAGTTTTATTCCAACCGCTAATACTTGTTCAAATTCCATGTCTCTACCAAGACCATCGACAGAAAATGCTTTACCTAAAGAAGAAAGACTCTTTGAACTGTATGATTATGCTTTTAAAAATGCTTATTACGGTTTGGTGTAGATGTTCTAAAGTTTCATAGCATAGTTATTATCCCCGCTGCATTTGCAAATTAACAGAGGGACTTAGAAATGGTCTCCAACAGTCACTTTTTTATGCCCCGCCAACTTTAGTTGTGGCTATCATGTGGCAGCTGGGGACAATGGCTATGCATAATATTTTTGTTTGTTAATACATGTAACCTCACAATAGAATGATGTTTATATTTTATATTATGTCTAATCAAAGCAATGTCAAAAGTGAGAAAGTTGATTGAACAATAGGTGGAAGGAATCCAGGGAGAGGTTTAAAATTAAAATTGGATCATTATTATAATGTTTAGGTAGAGAATATCATTCCACATCTCAATATCGTCTATATATGGTTCACTCCAATTTGGTACCATCTGTCATATTTTGTCCTGCCTCACAACTTTCTGTCACTGTTTTCTCAGCAACTACTAAACATAGAAGTTTTCCTACTATGGTATTATGTGTAAAGCAATTTCATGGCTGTAATTCAATTACTTCCTGTTAATAGAACACTAAAAAATGAAGCACAAAGTGTACCATATGGAAAATTTTCATAACATTTTTCTCAGCAACTCTAAAGGCAGTTGCTTTTTTACCTATCATGGTACTGTAACATGTAAGCAATTTCATGTCTTTAGCTCATCTACTTCCTGTTAAATGACTATTATGGTGATATATGCTATCCCTGGATTGTTCCATCTAGTATTGTTGCAATAATGTAAGAGAATTTTCATTAAGTCTAGTCAATTATGAATAATACTCCTATTTTGTTTTTAATTCATCAGTGCATCTATTATGAATATAGTATTGATTGTTGGATCAACATTTTAAAAAAATCTTTGGCCCATTTCTACATTTTACATTTTTATTTTACATTTATCTGTCCACATTTTATACCCGCACACTTTGTTGTGGGGTATATAGTTTTTCGGTCTGTTCGTTCGTCTGTCCCCCTGTCCGTCCGTCACACTTTACATTTTCACAAATTTCTTGGGAACTACATGTCGGATCTTCATGAAATTTTGTACACTACTTTATTATATCAAGTCCTAAGTATTGCAACCAATAATGGGCTCTTTTGTGAAGTTCTGTACGTCTGAGAGACTTAGGTTAACCTTTCAGGTTTACCTTTTCCAAACAAAACTGCGAGCGGGGTGTCCGTGTTGTTCTGACACATCCTTGTTTTTTTTATTATTATATGTAAACATTTCCATATATTTTAGTTTTATCCGTCCACATTATTTTTTTTCTTTCAGAATTAAGTATTTTTAGTTTTTTTTTCTGTAAAACTTGTGTATTAATGTCTTAAGTTGTAGAAGGTGAGATTTACATGTACGGTAGGTATGATGATTCCATTGGCGGTGGCAATGGAGTTCACAATTGTTAAGGTTTTTTCTTACCTCTTTGTTTCAGGTAATACTTATGCTGGACCATTGATATTTGGTATGCAATAGCGTTTGGATAAGTACAGTTCAGATTCATAAGCCTTTGATACCATTGATTCTGCAGTTAATAGTCCACTGACTGTTTTACCCTTGTCTGTCCGTCCATCCGTCTGTTAGTCCATAACAAAAACTTTCATCACAGTTTTCTGAGGTACTACAAGAGATAGAGGTCTGATGTTTTGCACATAGCTTTATCATATAGTTCCATATGGTGTATAGCGATTTTATGTTCCTAGGTCAAATACTTCCTGTTTACCGAATACTTTGATTTTTACACATAGTGTACCTAAAGCAAAATTTTCGTCAAAAGTTTTCTCAGCAACTACAATAGATAGAGGTCTGATATTTTGCATATAGCTTTACCCTATAGTCCCATATGGTGTATACCAATTTTATGTTCCTAAGTCAATAACTTTTTGTTTACCAAGTATTTTAACTTGTGTGCAATGCATAATTTTGGGAGAGGGGGTATTACTAGTGAGCATTAGCTCACAGATTTACTTGTTTTACTATTGCTCCTGGTAAACTTTTTATTTGGAAATAAAAACAAAATATTTTAGCCAATGTGTGATTGATTGTTTTTTTATACCCCACGCAATGAAGTTGTGAAGGGTATAATGTTTTTGACTGGTCCGTCTGTCAGTCAGTCCGTCTGTGATCACAGTTTGTGAACCTAACTCCTCTGAAACTACTGAACAGAATTTAACAAATTGGTATGTAGGTAGGACATCATATGTAGATGTGCATACTACCAGAATTTTTTATCTGCCTAATTTTGTGGGAGTTATGGCCCTTTGGACCTAAAAAATTGCTAAAAATCACTATTTCTCAGCTCGTGAATAAAACTCCTCTGAAACTACTGGACAGAATTCCACGAAACTTGGCATGTAGGTAGTAAACAATATGCAGATGTGCATACTTTTTGATCTGTCAAATTTTGTTGGAGTTATGGCCCTTTGGACTTAGAAAATTGCTGAAAATCACCATTTCTCTGAAACTACTGGACAGAATTCCATAAAACTTGGTATATGGGTAGTACATCATATGTAGATGTGCATGCTTCCAGGAATTTTTATCTGCCTAATTTTGTGGGAGTTATGGCCCTTTGGACTTAAAAAATTGATGAAAATCCCCATTTATCAGCTCATTAACGCAACTCCTCTGAAACTACTGAACAGAATTTAATGAAACTTGGCATGTAGGTAGTACATCATATGTAGTTGTGCATACCACCAGGAATTTTTGATCCGCCAAATTTTGTGGGAGTTATGGCCCTTTGGACTTAGAACATTTGCTCAATATTACTGCTTCCTGTATCTCGAAGGATAACATTGATAGCCAAATCATGGAACATGTGGGGTATGTGAGCGTGCTCACTAAGGTTCTTTTATTTTTATATCAAATGACTCAAAAACAGTTACAGATAAAAAATATTAGAAACGGGTGGGGGATTTATCAGTACATCAAGATCTACCTACCAAGGTCAAGCTAATGTAGGAGTTATTGCCCTTTTTCTTGATTTTTGCCAGATTTTGTACTTATTTACCCCCATATCTTCTAAACCATGTAAAATATTTGAATGATTTAAATTGTATATATGATAAAATACATTAAGATCTACAAGTATGCTCTTGTGTCAAAGTTGAAGGACTATTTTTTTAGGAATTATTCCCCTTTAAAAAATTGCTCTTTAAATGCAAAATAGTGTTTTCAGCCTATAAATTGAAAAGTGTGACAGATAGAGAAAAGTTGTTGCTTGCTTAAATGTTCAGTGCATTAAGCTCTACAAGTCTTCATTGGATCGAAGTTGTCTCATGACCACTCTTAAGGGTAAATCCCCTTAAATACTTCAATAATGTTTTCAATATCTAGGGCGAATAGAATTGCTGATAGAAAAAAGCTGCTGCTTGCATAAATGTTCAAATTGATGATAAAGAGATGTGGAATAAGTGTACGTGAGACACTTATCATAAACAAGCAGAAATTTTAAAAAATCATCAACATCTGATAGAAAGCAGTCCTCAATGTAGCTCTAGGGCGCTGCTTGCTGTCCTACTGTTGGTTCCAGGAACCAAACAAATCACATATGACTCCGACCGATCCATGCATCAACAAAGAACAACCCCCTCTAGATCTGGACAATAAGTGATGACATTAAGAACACAAAGACAATCAAATTTGTTACGACCACTTAATAGTGAAAAATAGGATTTTCAGTTAATAGAATGAAATGTATAGCAAGTAGATGAAAGCTGTTGCTTGTTTGAACATTTAACTCGTTGGGCTCAACATAAGTCTCAATTGGTTCAAAGTTATCACATGAACCTTTATTGTGGTCATAATTCCTTAAAAGTGATAGTGAAGAACAGACAAACGAAGACAAAATCGAAAAACAAAAAGACAATCACAAGACACGGAAACTGGAAACATAAAACACTCCCAAACGTCAGCCGATAAAGCATAAGAGTGAAACGGAAGAGAAAGCAGTTCCTCCTTGCTGAAGTCAACCGAATGTTTGGGGTCGATAAAGGGAGAAAGCAAGTATCCCTACTACAAATCAACATAATACATGCCGTAAAGGGGAATGTGATACATAAGTTTCATAACTTGGAGGTTGAAGTACATTTTAATAAAAGGTTTTATTCTAAGAGATTGTTTGCAATTAATATCTCCAAAGCTTTCGAAAAGTCATCAATACCAAAATTCTCCCAGGTTCGATTGAGTTCTGTATTCAATACATGTTCACATTGTTCATTAAGTAGATTCAAAGGTTGAAATATCGGCCGTTCTCCGTCCCTTGCATTCTCGTTAACATGTCCTTCAATCCCATATTCCTGCAGTTCATTATCATTTCTAAAATCAACGCCAATAGGATTTTGAATTTGACCTGATGCCCAAAGTTGAAGAGGTGATGACTTAACCGTTCTTAGCCTGTGGCAACCCCATGCAGTTGCCCACAACCGTAGTCTTCTATTTATCTCTGCCATGTATATATAGTGGAGAACTGCTAAATGTGCACCATTTAAGGGATCGAGAATGTCTTGATCCTCCATATAATAAAACAAATTATAGAAATAATACAAAACTCCTTCAAAGACATCCCTCCAGAGTCTTTCGATTCGCTGATTGTGCGTACTAGGGCCGGTTATCATGCCGTTTCTTCCTCGTTCTGTTAACATATAGTCGGCAACAGAAACGTTCTCCTTCCCTTTGTCTGATCTGACTTTTAATGGCAACCCGTAGTTGGCTACACCAGAAACAAAGCTTTCCAACACAGTTTGAGATGTATTATTGTCTCTGCATGTCAGGAACATAATCATTCTGCTGAAACCGTCTATACCCCCTATTATCACAAACCTCCAGCGTATCAGCTTGTGATTTGTGTCTATGTGCCATAATGCATTAGGCGATGCAACATTATATACTCTTCGATGAAGGCGTCCAACTTTCCTTGCTTTTACACCAGCTGAATCAATTCTATGAATGGAGTCTCTTAGTCGCCATCTTTGAACTCGCAAACCTTTTGTTTTCAATATTTCTCTCAGCATTTGCTCTCCACACATAGGAAAATCTCTAATGATGTCGGCTACACAATCATCTAGGGCATCATCATCAATTTCAGAAAATGTTCGCTTAGAAAGGTTGAACTTTGCCATTCGACGATAAATTGTTCTTTCCGACACTAACAACAGCTTCCCAATGTCAGCTATGAGGAACCCACAGTCCAACAAACTCTCTAAAGTCAACTTGTCTATGTTAAATCTTGGAGCACCACAGTTTCCGCTAATTTTCACTGGCTTCACTTTTCCATACTTTACACATTCTGCTCGAAGTTTCATCATGTCTGCAGAACTTGATACGCCCAATGATTCCAAATCATGCTTTGAAAGCAAACTTATGATATCAGGAGTAACATTTTCCCGTTCAAAATAATGGTGTAAATCTTGCAACCCAACCCTTTTCAAGACTAGAAGCATCAGTGGCTCGGCAGCCATTTTGTTTCTTAAGAATGATTTCCCACAATTCTGAGACCCACATGCCCATATTAGACAAGAAACCTTGCTCATATATAGATGAAGTATATGCATATATAAATAAAATATGTACATATATAGATGAAGTATATGCATATATAGATAAAGTATGTGCATAAATAGATAAAGTATATGCATATATTGAAGAAGTACGTGCATATATTGAAGAAGTATGTGCATATATAGATAAAGTATGTGCATATATACATAAAGTATATGCATATATTGAAGAAGTATATGCATATATAGATAAAGTATATGCATATATTGAAGAAGTATATGCATATATTGAAGAAGTATATGCATATATTGAAGAAGTATATGTATATATTGAAGAAGTATATGCATATATTGATAAAGTATATGCATATATTGAAGAAGTATATGCAAATATTGAAGAAGTATATGCATATATTGAAGAAGTATATGCATATATAGATAAAGTATATGCATATATTGAAGAAGTATATGCATATATTGAAGAAGTATATGCATATATTGAAGAAGTATATGCATATATAGATAAAGTATATGCATATATTGAAAAGTATGTGCATATATTCCCACGAGCACATATAAGGCAGTTACGGCGTT
>CAXARO010000582.1:0-43860 GCA_963971305.1 Arcuatula senhousia | reverse complement strand
AAAAATTTGACGTTCCGGAAAAGAGTGCACAGCTTACTACGGCAATTACCAAAGTAAAACTAAATGCAGCAATGCTAAATAAAACATAGTCCTACCTGCCCAATATACTCCCCAAGGTTATGCAATTTTAAAAATGCCGCTATCTCTCAACATCTTTCGGCATATCCCGATATCTTCTTTTTTTCTTGTTGTTTTTTACGCAAAAACGTCAAAAATTTGACGTTCCGGAAAAGAGTGCACAGCTTACTACGGCAATTACCAAAGTAAAACTAAATGCAGCAATGCTAAATAAAACATAGTCCTACCTGCCCAATATACTCCCCAAGGTTATGCAATTTTAAAAATGCCGCTATCTCTCAACATCTTTCGGCATATCCCGATATCTTCTTTTTTTCTTGTTGTTTTTTACGCAAAAACGTCAAAAATTTGACGTTCCGGAAAAGAGTGCACAGCTTACTACGGCAATTACCAAAGTAAAACTAAATGCAGCAATGCTAAATAAAACATAGTCCTACCTGCCCAATATACTCCCCAAGGTTATGCAATTTTAAAAATGCCGCTATCTCTCAACATCTTTCGGCATATCCCGATATCTTCTTTTTTTCTTGTTGTTTTTTACGCAAAAACGTCAAAAATTTGACGTTCCGGAAAAGAGTGCACAGCTTACTACGGCAATTACCAAAGTAAAACTAAATGCAGCAATGCTAAATAAAACATAGTCCTACCTGCCCAATATACTCCCCAAGGTTATGCAATTTTAAAAATGCCGCTATCTCTCAACATCTTTCGGCATATCCCGATATCTTCTTTTTTTCTTGTTGTTTTTTACGCAAAAACGTCAAATATTTGACGTTCCGGAAAAGAGTGCACAGCTTACTACGGCAATTACCAAAGTAAAACTAAATGCAGCAATGCTAAATAAAACATAGTCCTACCTGCCCAATATACTCCCCAAGGTTATGCAATTTTAAAAATGCCGCTATCTCTCAACATCTTTCGGCATATCCCGATATCTTCTTTTTTTCTTGTTGTTTTTTACGCAAAAACGTCAAAAATTTGACGTTCCGGAAAAGAGTGCACAGCTTACTACGGCAATTACCAAAGTAAAACTAAATGCAGCAATGCTAAATAAAACATAGTCCTACCTGCCCAATATACTCCCCAAGGTTATGCAATTTTAAAAATGCCGCTATCTCTCAACATCTTTCGGCATATCCCGATATCTTCTTTTTTTCTTGTTGTTTTTTACGCAAAAACGTCAAAAATTTGACGTTCCGGAAAAGAGTGCACAGCTTACTACGGCAATTACCAAAGTAAAACTAAATGCAGCAATGCTAAATAAAACATAGTCCTACCTGCCCAATATACTCCCCAAGGTTATGCAATTTTAAAAATGCCGCTATCTCTCAACATCTTTCGGCATATCCCGATATCTTCTTTTTTTCTTGTTGTTTTTTACGCAAAAACGTCAAAAATTTGACGTTCCGGAAAAGAGTGCACAGCTTACTACGGCAATTACCAAAGTAAAACTAAATGCAGCAATGCTAAATAAAACATAGTCCTACCTGCCCAATATACTCCCCAAGGTTATGCAATTTTAAAAATGCCGCTATCTCTCAACATCTTTCGGCATATCCCGATATCTTCTTTTTTTCTTGTTGTTTTTTACGCAAAAACGTCAAAAATTTGACGTTCCGGAAAAGAGTGCACAGCTTACTACGGCAATTACCAAAGTAAAACTAAATGCAGCAATGCTAAATAAAACATAGTCCTACCTGCCCAATATACTCCCCAAGGTTATGCAATTTTAAAAATGCCGCTATCTCTCAACATCTTTCGGCATATCCCGATATCTTCTTTTTTTCTTGTTGTTTTTTACGCAAAAACGTCAAAAATTTGACGTTCCGGAAAAGAGTGCACAGCTTACTACGGCAATTACCAAAGTAAAACTAAATGCAGCAATGCTAAATAAAACATAGTCCTACCTGCCCAATATACTCCCCAAGGTTATGCAATTTTAAAAATGCCGCTATCTCTCAACATCTTTCGGCATATCCCGATATCTTCTTTTTTTCTTGTTGTTTTTTACGCAAAAACGTCAAAAATTTGACGTTCCGGAAAAGAGTGCACAGCTTACTACGGCAATTACCAAAGTAAAACTAAATGCAGCAATGCTAAATAAAACATAGTCCTACCTGCCCAATATACTCCCCAAGGTTATGCAATTTTAAAAATGCCGCTATCTCTCAACATCTTTCGGCATATCCCGATATCTTCTTTTTTTCTTGTTGTTTTTTACGCAAAAACGTCAAAAATTTGACGTTCCGGAAAAGAGTGCACAGCTTACTACGGCAATTACCAAAGTAAAACTAAATGCAGCAATGCTAAATAAAACATAGTCCTACCTGCCCAATATACTCCCCAAGGTTATGCAATTTTAAAAATGCCGCTATCTCTCAACATCTTTCGGCATATCCCGATATCTTCTTTTTTTCTTGTTGTTTTTTACGCAAAAACGTCAAAAATTTGACGTTCCGGAAAAGAGTGCACAGCTTACTACGGCAATTACCAAAGTAAAACTAAATGCAGCAATGCTAAATAAAACATAGTCCTACCTGCCCAATATACTCCCCAAGGTTATGCAATTTTAAAAATGCCGCTATCTCTCAACATCTTTCGGCATATCCCGATATCTTCTTTTTTTCTTGTTGTTTTTTACGCAAAAACGTCAAAAATTTGACGTTCCGGAAAAGAGTGCACAGCTTACTACGGCAATTACCAAAGTAAAACTAAATGCAGCAATGCTAAATAAAACATAGTCCTACCTGCCCAATATACTCCCCAAGGTTATGCAATTTTAAAAATGCCGCTATCTCTCAACATCTTTCGGCATATCCCGATATCTTCTTTTTTTCTTGTTGTTTTTTACGCAAAAACGTCAAAAATTTGACGTTCCGGAAAAGAGTGCACAGCTTACTACGGCAATTACCAAAGTAAAACTAAATGCAGCAATGCTAAATAAAACATAGTCCTACCTGCCCAATATACTCCCCAAGGTTATGCAATTTTAAAAATGCCGCTATCTCTCAACATCTTTCGGCATATCCCGATATCTTCTTTTTTTCTTGTTGTTTTTTACGCAAAAACGTCAAAAATTTGACGTTCCGGAAAAGAGTGCACAGCTTACTACGGCAATTACCAAAGTAAAACTAAATGCAGCAATGCTAAATAAAACATAGTCCTACCTGCCCAATATACTCCCCAAGGTTATGCAATTTTAAAAATGCCGCTATCTCTCAACATCTTTCGGCATATCCCGATATCTTCTTTTTTTCTTGTTGTTTTTTACGCAAAAACGTCAAAAATTTGACGTTCCGGAAAAGAGTGCACAGCTTACTACGGCAATTACCAAAGTAAAACTAAATGCAGCAATGCTAAATAAAACATAGTCCTACCTGCCCAATATACTCCCCAAGGTTATGCAATTTTAAAAATGCCGCTATCTCTCAACATCTTTCGGCATATCCCGATATCTTCTTTTTTTCTTGTTGTTTTTTACGCAAAAACGTCAAAAATTTGACGTTCCGGAAAAGAGTGCACAGCTTACTACGGCAATTACCAAAGTAAAACTAAATGCAGCAATGCTAAATAAAACATAGTCCTACCTGCCCAATATACTCCCCAAGGTTATGCAATTTTAAAAATGCCGCTATCTCTCAACATCTTTCGGCATATCCCGATATCTTCTTTTTTTCTTGTTGTTTTTTACGCAAAAACGTCAAAAATTTGACGTTCCGGAAAAGAGTGCACAGCTTACTACGGCAATTACCAAAGTAAAACTAAATGCAGCAATGCTAAATAAAACATAGTCCTACCTGCCCAATATACTCCCCAAGGTTATGCAATTTTAAAAATGCCGCTATCTCTCAACATCTTTCGGCATATCCCGATATCTTCTTTTTTTCTTGTTGTTTTTTACGCAAAAACGTCAAAAATTTGACGTTCCGGAAAAGAGTGCACAGCTTACTACGGCAATTACCAAAGTAAAACTAAATGCAGCAATGCTAAATAAAACATAGTCCTACCTGCCCAATATACTCCCCAAGGTTATGCAATTTTAAAAATGCCGCTATCTCTCAACATCTTTCGGCATATCCCGATATCTTCTTTTTTTCTTGTTGTTTTTTACGCAAAAACGTCAAAAATTTGACGTTCCGGAAAAGAGTGCACAGCTTACTACGGCAATTACCAAAGTAAAACTAAATGCAGCAATGCTAAATAAAACATAGTCCTACCTGCCCAATATACTCCCCAAGGTTATGCAATTTTAAAAATGCCGCTATCTCTCAACATCTTTCGGCATATCCCGATATCTTCTTTTTTTCTTGTTGTTTTTTACGCAAAAACGTCAAAAATTTGACGTTCCGGAAAAGAGTGCACAGCTTACTACGGCAATTACCAAAGTAAAACTAAATGCAGCAATGCTAAATAAAACATAGTCCTACCTGCCCAATATACTCCCCAAGGTTATGCAATTTTAAAAATGCCGCTATCTCTCAACATCTTTCGGCATATCCCGATATCTTCTTTTTTTCTTGTTGTTTTTTACGCAAAAACGTCAAAAATTTGACGTTCCGGAAAAGAGTGCACAGCTTACTACGGCAATTACCAAAGTAAAACTAAATGCAGCAATGCTAAATAAAACATAGTCCTACCTGCCCAATATACTCCCCAAGGTTATGCAATTTTAAAAATGCCGCTATCTCTCAACATCTTTCGGCATATCCCGATATCTTCTTTTTTTCTTGTTGTTTTTTACGCAAAAACGTCAAAAATTTGACGTTCCGGAAAAGAGTGCACAGCTTACTACGGCAATTACCAAAGTAAAACTAAATGCAGCAATGCTAAATAAAACATAGTCCTACCTGCCCAATATACTCCCCAAGGTTATGCAATTTTAAAAATGCCGCTATCTCTCAACATCTTTCGGCATATCCCGATATCTTCTTTTTTTCTTGTTGTTTTTTACGCAAAAACGTCAAAAATTTGACGTTCCGGAAAAGAGTGCACAGCTTACTACGGCAATTACCAAAGTAAAACTAAATGCAGCAATGCTAAATAAAACATAGTCCTACCTGCCCAATATACTCCCCAAGGTTATGCAATTTTAAAAATGCCGCTATCTCTCAACATCTTTCGGCATATCCCGATATCTTCTTTTTTTCTTGTTGTTTTTTACGCAAAAACGTCAAAAATTTGACGTTCCGGAAAAGAGTGCACAGCTTACTACGGCAATTACCAAAGTAAAACTAAATGCAGCAATGCTAAATAAAACATAGTCCTACCTGCCCAATATACTCCCCAAGGTTATGCAATTTTAAAAATGCCGCTATCTCTCAACATCTTTCGGCATATCCCGATATCTTCTTTTTTTCTTGTTGTTTTTTACGCAAAAACGTCAAAAATTTGACGTTCCGGAAAAGAGTGCACAGCTTACTACGGCAATTACCAAAGTAAAACTAAATGCAGCAATGCTAAATAAAACATAGTCCTACCTGCCCAATATACTCCCCAAGGTTATGCAATTTTAAAAATGCCGCTATCTCTCAACATCTTTCGGCATATCCCGATATCTTCTTTTTTTCTTGTTGTTTTTTACGCAAAAACGTCAAAAATTTGACGTTCCGGAAAAGAGTGCACAGCTTACTACGGCAATTACCAAAGTAAAACTAAATGCAGCAATGCTAAATAAAACATAGTCCTACCTGCCCAATATACTCCCCAAGGTTATGCAATTTTAAAAATGCCGCTATCTCTCAACATCTTTCGGCATATCCCGATATCTTCTTTTTTTCTTGTTGTTTTTTACGCAAAAACGTCAAAAATTTGACGTTCCGGAAAAGAGTGCACAGCTTACTACGGCAATTACCAAAGTAAAACTAAATGCAGCAATGCTAAATAAAACATAGTCCTACCTGCCCAATATACTCCCCAAGGTTATGCAATTTTAAAAATGCCGCTATCTCTCAACATCTTTCGGCATATCCCGATATCTTCTTTTTTTCTTGTTGTTTTTTACGCAAAAACGTCAAAAATTTGACGTTCCGGAAAAGAGTGCACAGCTTACTACGGCAATTACCAAAGTAAAACTAAATGCAGCAATGCTAAATAAAACATAGTCCTACCTGCCCAATATACTCCCCAAGGTTATGCAATTTTAAAAATGCCGCTATCTCTCAACATCTTTCGGCATATCCCGATATCTTCTTTTTTTCTTGTTGTTTTTTACGCAAAAACGTCAAAAATTTGACGTTCCGGAAAAGAGTGCACAGCTTACTACGGCAATTACCAAAGTAAAACTAAATGCAGCAATGCTAAATAAAACATAGTCCTACCTGCCCAATATACTCCCCAAGGTTATGCAATTTTAAAAATGCCGCTATCTCTCAACATCTTTCGGCATATCCCGATATCTTCTTTTTTTCTTGTTGTTTTTTACGCAAAAACGTCAAAAATTTGACGTTCCGGAAAAGAGTGCACAGCTTACTACGGCAATTACCAAAGTAAAACTAAATGCAGCAATGCTAAATAAAACATAGTCCTACCTGCCCAATATACTCCCCAAGGTTATGCAATTTTAAAAATGCCGCTATCTCTCAACATCTTTCGGCATATCCCGATATCTTCTTTTTTTCTTGTTGTTTTTTACGCAAAAACGTCAAAAATTTGACGTTCCGGAAAAGAGTGCACAGCTTACTACGGCAATTACCAAAGTAAAACTAAATGCAGCAATGCTAAATAAAACATAGTCCTACCTGCCCAATATACTCCCCAAGGTTATGCAATTTTAAAAATGCCGCTATCTCTCAACATCTTTCGGCATATCCCGATATCTTCTTTTTTTCTTGTTGTTTTTTACGCAAAAACGTCAAAAATTTGACGTTCCGGAAAAGAGTGCACAGCTTACTACGGCAATTACCAAAGTAAAACTAAATGCAGCAATGCTAAATAAAACATAGTCCTACCTGCCCAATATACTCCCCAAGGTTATGCAATTTTAAAAATGCCGCTATCTCTCAACATCTTTCGGCATATCCCGATATCTTCTTTTTTTCTTGTTGTTTTTTACGCAAAAACGTCAAAAATTTGACGTTCCGGAAAAGAGTGCACAGCTTACTACGGCAATTACCAAAGTAAAACTAAATGCAGCAATGCTAAATAAAACATAGTCCTACCTGCCCAATATACTCCCCAAGGTTATGCAATTTTAAAAATGCCGCTATCTCTCAACATCTTTCGGCATATCCCGATATCTTCTTTTTTTCTTGTTGTTTTTTACGCAAAAACGTCAAAAATTTGACGTTCCGGAAAAGAGTGCACAGCTTACTACGGCAATTACCAAAGTAAAACTAAATGCAGCAATGCTAAATAAAACATAGTCCTACCTGCCCAATATACTCCCCAAGGTTATGCAATTTTAAAAATGCCGCTATCTCTCAACATCTTTCGGCATATCCCGATATCTTCTTTTTTTCTTGTTGTTTTTTACGCAAAAACGTCAAAAATTTGACGTTCCGGAAAAGAGTGCACAGCTTACTACGGCAATTACCAAAGTAAAACTAAATGCAGCAATGCTAAATAAAACATAGTCCTACCTGCCCAATATACTCCCCAAGGTTATGCAATTTTAAAAATGCCGCTATCTCTCAACATCTTTCGGCATATCCCGATATCTTCTTTTTTTCTTGTTGTTTTTTACGCAAAAACGTCAAAAATTTGACGTTCCGGAAAAGAGTGCACAGCTTACTACGGCAATTACCAAAGTAAAACTAAATGCAGCAATGCTAAATAAAACATAGTCCTACCTGCCCAATATACTCCCCAAGGTTATGCAATTTTAAAAATGCCGCTATCTCTCAACATCTTTCGGCATATCCCGATATCTTCTTTTTTTCTTGTTGTTTTTTACGCAAAAACGTCAAAAATTTGACGTTCCGGAAAAGAGTGCACAGCTTACTACGGCAATTACCAAAGTAAAACTAAATGCAGCAATGCTAAATAAAACATAGTCCTACCTGCCCAATATACTCCCCAAGGTTATGCAATTTTAAAAATGCCGCTATCTCTCAACATCTTTCGGCATATCCCGATATCTTCTTTTTTTCTTGTTGTTTTTTACGCAAAAACGTCAAAAATTTGACGTTCCGGAAAAGAGTGCACAGCTTACTACGGCAATTACCAAAGTAAAACTAAATGCAGCAATGCTAAATAAAACATAGTCCTACCTGCCCAATATACTCCCCAAGGTTATGCAATTTTAAAAATGCCGCTATCTCTCAACATCTTTCGGCATATCCCGATATCTTCTTTTTTTCTTGTTGTTTTTTACGCAAAAACGTCAAAAATTTGACGTTCCGGAAAAGAGTGCACAGCTTACTACGGCAATTACCAAAGTAAAACTAAATGCAGCAATGCTAAATAAAACATAGTCCTACCTGCCCAATATACTCCCCAAGGTTATGCAATTTTAAAAATGCCGCTATCTCTCAACATCTTTCGGCATATCCCGATATCTTCTTTTTTTCTTGTTGTTTTTTACGCAAAAACGTCAAAAATTTGACGTTCCGGAAAAGAGTGCACAGCTTACTACGGCAATTACCAAAGTAAAACTAAATGCAGCAATGCTAAATAAAACATAGTCCTACCTGCCCAATATACTCCCCAAGGTTATGCAATTTTAAAAATGCCGCTATCTCTCAACATCTTTCGGCATATCCCGATATCTTCTTTTTTTCTTGTTGTTTTTTACGCAAAAACGTCAAAAATTTGACGTTCCGGAAAAGAGTGCACAGCTTACTACGGCAATTACCAAAGTAAAACTAAATGCAGCAATGCTAAATAAAACATAGTCCTACCTGCCCAATATACTCCCCAAGGTTATGCAATTTTAAAAATGCCGCTATCTCTCAACATCTTTCGGCATATCCCGATATCTTCTTTTTTTCTTGTTGTTTTTTACGCAAAAACGTCAAAAATTTGACGTTCCGGAAAAGAGTGCACAGCTTACTACGGCAATTACCAAAGTAAAACTAAATGCAGCAATGCTAAATAAAACATAGTCCTACCTGCCCAATATACTCCCCAAGGTTATGCAATTTTAAAAATGCCGCTATCTCTCAACATCTTTCGGCATATCCCGATATCTTCTTTTTTTCTTGTTGTTTTTTACGCAAAAACGTCAAAAATTTGACGTTCCGGAAAAGAGTGCACAGCTTACTACGGCAATTACCAAAGTAAAACTAAATGCAGCAATGCTAAATAAAACATAGTCCTACCTGCCCAATATACTCCCCAAGGTTATGCAATTTTAAAAATGCCGCTATCTCTCAACATCTTTCGGCATATCCCGATATCTTCTTTTTTTCTTGTTGTTTTTTACGCAAAAACGTCAAAAATTTGACGTTCCGGAAAAGAGTGCACAGCTTACTACGGCAATTACCAAAGTAAAACTAAATGCAGCAATGCTAAATAAAACATAGTCCTACCTGCCCAATATACTCCCCAAGGTTATGCAATTTTAAAAATGCCGCTATCTCTCAACATCTTTCGGCATATCCCGATATCTTCTTTTTTTCTTGTTGTTTTTTACGCAAAAACGTCAAAAATTTGACGTTCCGGAAAAGAGTGCACAGCTTACTACGGCAATTACCAAAGTAAAACTAAATGCAGCAATGCTAAATAAAACATAGTCCTACCTGCCCAATATACTCCCCAAGGTTATGCAATTTTAAAAATGCCGCTATCTCTCAACATCTTTCGGCATATCCCGATATCTTCTTTTTTTCTTGTTGTTTTTTACGCAAAAACGTCAAAAATTTGACGTTCCGGAAAAGAGTGCACAGCTTACTACGGCAATTACCAAAGTAAAACTAAATGCAGCAATGCTAAATAAAACATAGTCCTACCTGCCCAATATACTCCCCAAGGTTATGCAATTTTAAAAATGCCGCTATCTCTCAACATCTTTCGGCATATCCCGATATCTTCTTTTTTTCTTGTTGTTTTTTACGCAAAAACGTCAAAAATTTGACGTTCCGGAAAAGAGTGCACAGCTTACTACGGCAATTACCAAAGTAAAACTAAATGCAGCAATGCTAAATAAAACATAGTCCTACCTGCCCAATATACTCCCCAAGGTTATGCAATTTTAAAAATGCCGCTATCTCTCAACATCTTTCGGCATATCCCGATATCTTCTTTTTTTCTTGTTGTTTTTTACGCAAAAACGTCAAAAATTTGACGTTCCGGAAAAGAGTGCACAGCTTACTACGGCAATTACCAAAGTAAAACTAAATGCAGCAATGCTAAATAAAACATAGTCCTACCTGCCCAATATACTCCCCAAGGTTATGCAATTTTAAAAATGCCGCTATCTCTCAACATCTTTCGGCATATCCCGATATCTTCTTTTTTTCTTGTTGTTTTTTACGCAAAAACGTCAAAAATTTGACGTTCCGGAAAAGAGTGCACAGCTTACTACGGCAATTACCAAAGTAAAACTAAATGCAGCAATGCTAAATAAAACATAGTCCTACCTGCCCAATATACTCCCCAAGGTTATGCAATTTTAAAAATGCCGCTATCTCTCAACATCTTTCGGCATATCCCGATATCTTCTTTTTTTCTTGTTGTTTTTTACGCAAAAACGTCAAAAATTTGACGTTCCGGAAAAGAGTGCACAGCTTACTACGGCAATTACCAAAGTAAAACTAAATGCAGCAATGCTAAATAAAACATAGTCCTACCTGCCCAATATACTCCCCAAGGTTATGCAATTTTAAAAATGCCGCTATCTCTCAACATCTTTCGGCATATCCCGATATCTTCTTTTTTTCTTGTTGTTTTTTACGCAAAAACGTCAAAAATTTGACGTTCCGGAAAAGAGTGCACAGCTTACTACGGCAATTACCAAAGTAAAACTAAATGCAGCAATGCTAAATAAAACATAGTCCTACCTGCCCAATATACTCCCCAAGGTTATGCAATTTTAAAAATGCCGCTATCTCTCAACATCTTTCGGCATATCCCGATATCTTCTTTTTTTCTTGTTGTTTTTTACGCAAAAACGTCAAAAATTTGACGTTCCGGAAAAGAGTGCACAGCTTACTACGGCAATTACCAAAGTAAAACTAAATGCAGCAATGCTAAATAAAACATAGTCCTACCTGCCCAATATACTCCCCAAGGTTATGCAATTTTAAAAATGCCGCTATCTCTCAACATCTTTCGGCATATCCCGATATCTTCTTTTTTTCTTGTTGTTTTTTACGCAAAAACGTCAAAAATTTGACGTTCCGGAAAAGAGTGCACAGCTTACTACGGCAATTACCAAAGTAAAACTAAATGCAGCAATGCTAAATAAAACATAGTCCTACCTGCCCAATATACTCCCCAAGGT
Source organism: Arcuatula senhousia (assembly GCA_963971305.1). NCBI lineage: Eukaryota > Metazoa > Mollusca > Bivalvia > Mytilida > Mytilidae > Arcuatula > Arcuatula senhousia. Next base: position 32,402 of record CAXARO010000582.1, on the reverse strand, counting down.
TATGCAATTTTAAAAATGCCGCTATCTCTCAACATCTTTCGGCATATCCCGATATCTTCTTTTTTTCTTGTTGTTTTTTACGCAAAAACGTCAAAAATTTGACGTTCCGGAAAAGAGTGCACAGCTTACTACGGCAATTACCAAAGTAAAACTAAATGCAGCAATGCTAAATAAAACATAGTCCTACCTGCCCAATATACTCCCCAAGGTTATGCAATTTTAAAAATGCCGCTATCTCTCAACATCTTTCGGCATATCCCGATATCTTCTTTTTTTCTTGTTGTTTTTTACGCAAAAACGTCAAAAATTTGACGTTCCGGAAAAGAGTGCACAGCTTACTACGGCAATTACCAAAGTAAAACTAAATGCAGCAATGCTAAATAAAACATAGTCCTACCTGCCCAATATACTCCCCAAGGTTATGCAATTTTAAAAATGCCGCTATCTCTCAACATCTTTCGGCATATCCCGATATCTTCTTTTTTTCTTGTTGTTTTTTACGCAAAAACGTCAAAAATTTGACGTTCCGGAAAAGAGTGCACAGCTTACTACGGCAATTACCAAAGTAAAACTAAATGCAGCAATGCTAAATAAAACATAGTCCTACCTGCCCAATATACTCCCCAAGGTTATGCAATTTTAAAAATGCCGCTATCTCTCAACATCTTTCGGCATATCCCGATATCTTCTTTTTTTCTTGTTGTTTTTTACGCAAAAACGTCAAAAATTTGACGTTCCGGAAAAGAGTGCACAGCTTACTACGGCAATTACCAAAGTAAAACTAAATGCAGCAATGCTAAATAAAACATAGTCCTACCTGCCCAATATACTCCCCAAGGTTATGCAATTTTAAAAATGCCGCTATCTCTCAACATCTTTCGGCATATCCCGATATCTTCTTTTTTTCTTGTTGTTTTTTACGCAAAAACGTCAAAAATTTGACGTTCCGGAAAAGAGTGCACAGCTTACTACGGCAATTACCAAAGTAAAACTAAATGCAGCAATGCTAAATAAAACATAGTCCTACCTGCCCAATATACTCCCCAAGGTTATGCAATTTTAAAAATGCCGCTATCTCTCAACATCTTTCGGCATATCCCGATATCTTCTTTTTTTCTTGTTGTTTTTTACGCAAAAACGTCAAAAATTTGACGTTCCGGAAAAGAGTGCACAGCTTACTACGGCAATTACCAAAGTAAAACTAAATGCAGCAATGCTAAATAAAACATAGTCCTACCTGCCCAATATACTCCCCAAGGTTATGCAATTTTAAAAATGCCGCTATCTCTCAACATCTTTCGGCATATCCCGATATCTTCTTTTTTTCTTGTTGTTTTTTACGCAAAAACGTCAAAAATTTGACGTTCCGGAAAAGAGTGCACAGCTTACTACGGCAATTACCAAAGTAAAACTAAATGCAGCAATGCTAAATAAAACATAGTCCTACCTGCCCAATATACTCCCCAAGGTTATGCAATTTTAAAAATGCCGCTATCTCTCAACATCTTTCGGCATATCCCGATATCTTCTTTTTTTCTTGTTGTTTTTTACGCAAAAACGTCAAAAATTTGACGTTCCGGAAAAGAGTGCACAGCTTACTACGGCAATTACCAAAGTAAAACTAAATGCAGCAATGCTAAATAAAACATAGTCCTACCTGCCCAATATACTCCCCAAGGTTATGCAATTTTAAAAATGCCGCTATCTCTCAACATCTTTCGGCATATCCCGATATCTTCTTTTTTTCTTGTTGTTTTTTACGCAAAAACGTCAAAAATTTGACGTTCCGGAAAAGAGTGCACAGCTTACTACGGCAATTACCAAAGTAAAACTAAATGCAGCAATGCTAAATAAAACATAGTCCTACCTGCCCAATATACTCCCCAAGGTTATGCAATTTTAAAAATGCCGCTATCTCTCAACATCTTTCGGCATATCCCGATATCTTCTTTTTTTCTTGTTGTTTTTTACGCAAAAACGTCAAAAATTTGACGTTCCGGAAAAGAGTGCACAGCTTACTACGGCAATTACCAAAGTAAAACTAAATGCAGCAATGCTAAATAAAACATAGTCCTACCTGCCCAATATACTCTCCAAGGTTATGCAATTTTAAAAATGCCGCTATCTCTCAACATCTTTCGGCATATCCCGATATCTTCTTTTTTTCTTGTTGTTTTTTACGCAAAAACGTCAAAAATTTGACGTTCCGGAAAAGAGTGCACAGCTTACTACGGCAATTACCAAAGTAAAACTAAATGCAGCAATGCTAAATAAAACATAGTCCTACCTGCCCAATATACTCCCCAAGGTTATGCAATTTTAAAAATGCCGCTATCTCTCAACATCTTTCGGCATATCCCGATATCTTCTTTTTTTCTTGTTGTTTTTTACGCAAAAACGTCAAAAATTTGACGTTCCGGAAAAGAGTGCACAGCTTACTACGGCAATTACCAAAGTAAAACTAAATGCAGCAATGCTAAATAAAACATAGTCCTACCTGCCCAATATACTCCCCAAGGTTATGCAATTTTAAAAATGCCGCTATCTCTCAACATCTTTCGGCATATCCCGATATCTTCTTTTTTTCTTGTTGTTTTTTACGCAAAAACGTCAAAAATTTGACGTTCCGGAAAAGAGTGCACAGCTTACTACGGCAATTACCAAAGTAAAACTAAATGCAGCAATGCTAAATAAAACATAGTCCTACCTGCCCAATATACTCCCCAAGGTTATGCAATTTTAAAAATGCCGCTATCTCTCAACATCTTTCGGCATATCCCGATATCTTCTTTTTTTCTTGTTGTTTTTTACGCAAAAACGTCAAAAATTTGACGTTCCGGAAAAGAGTGCACAGCTTACTACGGCAATTACCAAAGTAAAACTAAATGCAGCAATGCTAAATAAAACATAGTCCTACCTGCCCAATATACTCCCCAAGGTTATGCAATTTTAAAAATGCCGCTATCTCTCAACATCTTTCGGCATATCCCGATATCTTCTTTTTTTCTTGTTGTTTTTTACGCAAAAACGTCAAAAATTTGACGTTCCGGAAAAGAGTGCACAGCTTACTACGGCAATTACCAAAGTAAGGTAGTACTCCACAATTAATTTATTTAGCTCATTTTTGCATGTGCTCGACGTTGACTATTTTGTCACGGGTTCTTGTAATCGCTTAAACTGCTATTTGCACTTTAAACTAGGTGGTGTTCCAAACTACGGGCATGTTTAGTCGTGTCTAGTGCCGTATTTGGTTTCTTTGTTGTACTCGTTGCCCCTAGCAACTCTTAACATTTGTCAAAAATTTGGGGACAAAAATACGCAAAAATCGGGGTTTTGTCCTTTTTTTGAACGTTGCCAGTAGTCGAGCTTTCGGTTCAGGTGAAACGTAACATGTATGAAATGAAAGTCCGAAAACAGTCCTTTCTTTTAAGACCAAATAAACCTATCCGACTTCGGCTCTTTTTTCCGCTAAAAGTGTTCAAACTTAAAAATCTAAAAATAGCACATTTAAATTTAAGCCCATCCGCTGGTCACCATGCTCAGCCGGAAGCGACGCTTTATGATCATTGGTATTGATTTTTTCGAAATTATTCTTTAAATCAATAACCGTGGATCGTAATTTTTATATAACGGATCCAGATTTTTCATTTGTCTTGTTTTAAGACCAAAACGAATCAATATTTTCATTTAACAAAAAAGTTCACAGGGGCCACATACGAAAACAATACTGTGAAAAAATCCTAATTGTGGAGTACTACCATAATGCTTTTGCATTTTTTGAAAATTTAACATGAGTTGCATTTTTCTCTTCTTGAGTATGTAACCACTTGAGGAATACCGGATATTATGATTTTTTTTAGTGTTTTACCATAGAAACGCACGCTCAAAGACGGAAGCCCTTTTCTGATCAAGCTCTTTTTTTGACATTTTCCTGCAATAACGTTAGATTCTTTCCCTGTTTGTTTTGAATCAAATTTTGTATTTTCGTAACAAAATTGGTATTCTGTTGTGCTTAAGTCATTTTGTAGCCTATTTCAAACATATTTGTGAAAATTTGGAAGATTTCCGTGAAAAAATCTGCAATAATGGCGTCCATGGAAACACATCATCAAAATTTGCTTAAAATTTGCATAGCAAGCTATAATGCCTTGCGTTTCTATTCAAGCCGACTAAAAATTACAATTTTATGATTTACATACGGGGAAATATACTATATTGTGTAATTTTTATTTCTTCCGGGGAAATTATAAACGTTGTTAGCGTTACATACAGCATAACCCTCTGTACAAAATATAACGTTATTGACGATATTTTCAAAAATAAGCATGTTTGGTTGCTATGGGCATTAATGCTTAATAACTGATATTTTTCCCAAAATTTTTGAAACAAGTAATTCTCAAATATATTAGCTTTATTTTCAACAATTAAACCAAGGACTAAAATCAAGATATACTCTCAAAATATTAATGAGAATAATGCCATATGGTAGTACTCCACAATTAATTTATTTAGCTCATTTTTGCATGTGCTCGACGTTGACTATTTTGTCACGGGTTCTTGTAATCGCTTAAACTGCTATTTGCACTTTAAACTAGGTGGTGTTCCAAACTACGGGCATGTTTAGTCGTGTCTAGTGCCGTATTTGGTTTCTTTGTTGTACTCGTTGCCCCTAGCAACTCTTAACATTTGTCAAAAATTTGGGGACAAAAATACGCAAAAATCGGGGTTTTGTCCTTTTTTTGAACGTTGCCAGTAGTCGAGCTTTCGGTTCAGGTGAAACGTAACATGTATGAAATGAAAGTCCGAAAACAGTCCTTTCTTTTAAGACCAAATAAACCTATCCGACTTCGGCTCTTTTTTCCGCTAAAAGTGTTCAAACTTAAAAATCTAAAAATAGCACATTTAAATTTAAGCCCATCCGCTGGTCACCATGCTCAGCCGGAAGCGACGCTTTATGATCATTGGTATTGATTTTTTCGAAATTATTCTTTAAATCAATAACCGTGGATCGTAATTTTTATATAACGGATCCAGATTTTTCATTTGTCTTGTTTTAAGACCAAAACGAATCAATATTTTCATTTAACAAAAAAGTTCACAGGGGCCACATACGAAAACAATACTGTGAAAAAATCCTAATTGTGGAGTACTACCTAAAACTAAATGCAGCAATGCTAAATAAAACATAGTCCTACCTGCCCAATATACTCCCCAAGGTTATGCAATTTTAAAAATGCCGCTATCTCTCAACATCTTTCGGCATATCCCGATATCTTCTTTTTTTCTTGTTGTTTTTTACGCAAAAACGTCAAAAATTTGACGTTCCGGAAAAGAGTGCACAGCTTACTACGGCAATTACCAAAGTAAAACTAAATGCAGCAATGCTAAATAAAACATAGTCCTACCTGCCCAATATACTCCCCAAGGTTATGCAATTTTAAAAATGCCGCTATCTCTCAACATCTTTCGGCATATCCCGATATCTTCTTTTTTTCTTGTTGTTTTTTACGCAAAAACGTCAAAAATTTGACGTTCCGGAAAAGAGTGCACAGCTTACTACGGCAATTACCAAAGTAAAACTAAATGCAGCAATGCTAAATAAAACATAGTCCTACCTGCCCAATATACTCCCCAAGGTTATGCAATTTTAAAAATGCCGCTATCTCTCAACATCTTTCGGCATATCCCGATATCTTCTTTTTTTCTTGTTGTTTTTTACGCAAAAACGTCCAAAATTTGACGTTCCGGAAAAGAGTGCACAGCTTACTACGGCAATTACCAAAGTAAAACTAAATGCAGCAATGCTAAATAAAACATAGTCCTACCTGCCCAATATACTCCCCAAGGTTATGCAATTTTAAAAATGCCGCTATCTCTCAACATCTTTCGGCATATCCCGATATCTTCTTTTTTTCTTGTCGTTTTTTACGCAAAAACCTCAAAAATTTGACGTTCCGGAAAAGAGTGCACAGCTTACTACGGCAATTACCAAAGTAAAACTAAATGCAGCAATGCTAAATAAAACATAGTCCTACCTGCCCAATATACTCCCCAAGGTTATGCAATTTTAAAAATGCCGCTCTCTCTCAACATCTTTCGGCATATCCCGATATCTTCTTTTTTTCTTGTTGTTTTTTACGCAAAAACGTCAAAAAATTGACGTTCCGGAAAAGAGTGCACAGCTTACTACGGCAATTACCAAAGTAAAACTAAATGCAGCAATGCTAAATAAAACATAGTCCTACCTGCCCAATATACTCCCCAAGGTTATGCAATTTTAAAAATGCCGCTATCTCTCAACATCTTTCGGCATATCCCGATATCTTCTTTTTTTCTTGTTGTTTTTTACGCAAAAACGTCAAAAATTTGACGTTCCGGAAAAGAGTGCACAGCTTACTACGGCAATTACCAAAGTAAAACTAAATGCAGCAATGCTAAATAAAACATAGTCCTACCTGCCCAATATACTCCCCAAGGTTATGCAATTTTAAAAATGCCGCTATCTCTCAACATCTTTCGGCATATCCCGATATCTTCTTTTTTTCTTGTTGTTTTTTACGCAAAAACGTCAAAAATTTGACGTTCCGGAAAAGAGTGCACAGCTTACTACGGCAATTACCAAAGTAAAACTAAATGCAGCAATGCTAAATAAAACATAGTCCTACCTGCCCAATATACTCTCCAAGGTTATGCAATTTTAAAAATGCCGCTATCTCTCAACATCTTTCGGCATATCCCGATATCTTCTTTTTTTCTTGTTGTTTTTTACGCAAAAACGTCAAAAATTTGACGTTCCGGAAAAGAGTGCACAGCTTACTACGGCAATTACCAAAGTAAAACTAAATGCAGCAATGCTAAATAAAACATAGTCCTACCTGCCCAATATACTCCCCAAGGTTATGCAATTTTAAAAATGCCACTATCTCTCAACATCTTTCGGCATATCCCGATATCTTCTTTTTTTCTTGTTGTTTTTTACGCAAAAACGTCAAAAATTTGACGTTCCGGAAAAGAGTGCACAGCTTACTACGGCAATTACCAAAGTAAAACTAAATGCAGCAATGCTAAATAAAACATAGTCCTACCTGCCCAATATACTCCCCAAGGTTATGCAATTTTAAAAATGCCGCTATCTCTCAACATCTTTCGGCATATCCCGATATCTTCTTTTTTTCTTGTTGTTTTTTACGCAAAAACGTCAAAAATTTGACGTTCCGGAAAAGAGTGCACAGTTTACTACGGCAATTACCAAAGTAAAACTAAATGCAGCAATGCTATATAAAACATAGTCCTACCTGCCCAATATACTCCCCAAGGTTATGCAATTTTAAAAATGCCGCTATCTCTCAACATCTTTCGGCATATCCCGATATCTTCTTTTTTTCTTGTTGTTTTTACGCAAAAACGTCAAAAATTTGACGTTCCGGAAAAGAGTGCACAGCTTACTACGGCAATTACCAAAGTAAAACTAAATGCAGCAATGCTAAATAAAACATAGTCCTACCTGCCCAATATACTCCCCAAGGTTATGCAATTTTAAAAATGCCGCTATCTCTCAACATCTTTCGGCATATCCCGATATCTTCTTTTTTTCTTGTTGTTTTTTACGCAAAAACGTCAAAAATTTGACGTTCCGGAAAAGATTGCACAGCTTACTACGGCAATTACCAAAGTAAAACTAAATGCAGCAATGCTAAATAAAACATAGTCCTACCTGCCCAATATACTCCCCAAGGTTATGCAATTTTAAAAATGCCGCTATCTCTCAACATCTTTCGGCATATCCCGATATCTTCTTTTTTTCTTGTTGTTTTTTACGCAAAAACGTCAAAAATTTGACGTTCCGGAAAAGAGTGCACAGCTTACTACGGCAATTACCAAAGTAAAACTAAATGCAGCAATGCTAAATAAAACATAGTCCTACCTGCCCAATATACTCCCCAAGGTTATGCAATTTTAAAAATGCCGCTATCTCTCAACATCTTTCGGCATATCCCGATATCTTCTTTTTTTCTTGTTGTTTTTTACGCAAAAACGTCAAAAATTTGACGTTCCGGAAAAGAGTGCACAGCTTACTACGGCAATTACCAAAGTAAAACTAAATGCAGCAATGCTAAATAAAACATAGTCCTACCTGCCCAATATACTCCCCAAGGTTATGCAATTTTAAAAATGCCGCTATCTCTCAACATCTTTCGGCATATCCCGATATCTTCTTTTTTTCTTGTTGTTTTTTACGCAAAAACGTCAAAAATTTGACGTTCCGGAAAAGAGTGCACAGCTTACTACGGCAATTACCAAAGTAAAACTAAATGCAGCAATGCTAAATAAAACATAGTCCTACCTGCCCAATATACTCCCCAAGGTTATGCAATTTTAAAAATGCCGCTATCTCTCAACATCTTTCGGCATATCCCGATATCTTCTTTTTTTCTTGTTGTTTTTTACGCAAAAACGTCAAAAATTTGACGTTCCGGAAAAGAGTGCACAGCTTACTACGGCAATTACCAAAGTAAAACTAAATGCAGCAATGCTAAATAAAACATAGTCCTACCTGCCCAATATACTCCCCAAGGTTATGCAATTTTAAAAATGCCGCTATCTCTCAACATCTTTCGGCATATCCCGATATCTTCTTTTTTTCTTGTTGTTTTTTACGCAAAAACGTCAAAAATTTGACGTTCCGGAAAAGAGTGCACAGCTTACTACGGCAATTACCAAAGTAAAACTAAATACAGCAATGCTAAATAAAACATAGTCCTACCTGCCCAATATACTCCCCAAGGTTATGCAATTTTAAAAATGCCGCTATCTCTCAACATCTTTCGGCATATCCCGATATCTTCTTTTTTTCTTGTTGTTTTTTACGCAAAAACGTCAAAAATTTGACGTTCCGGAAAAGAGTGCACAGCTTACTACGGCAATTACCAAAGTAAAACTAAATGCAGCAATGCTAAATAAAACATAGTCCTACCTGCCCAATATACTCCCCAAGGTTATGCAATTTTAAAATGCCGCTATCTCTCAACATCTTTCGGCATATCCCGATATCTTCTTTTTTTCTTGTTGTTTTTTACGCAAAAACGTCAAAAATTTGACGTTCCGGAAAAGAGTGCACAGCTTACTACGGCAATTACCAAGTAAAACTAAATGCAGCAATGCTAAATAAAACATAGTCCTACCTGCCCAATATACTCCCCAAGGTTATGCAATTTTAAAAATGCCGCTATCTCTCAACATCTTTCGGCATATCCCGATATCTTCTTTTTTTCTTGTTGTTTTTTACGCAAAAACGTCAAAAATTTGACGTTCCGGAAAAGAGTGCACAGCTTACTACGGCAATTACCAAAGTAAAACTAAATGCAGCAATGCTAAATAAAACATAGTCCTACCTGCCCAATATACTCCCCAAGGTTATGCAATTTTAAAAATGCCGCTATCTCTCAACATCTTTCGGCATATCCCGATATCTTCTTTTTTTCTTGTTGTTTTTTACGCAAAAACGTCAAAAATTTGACGTTCCGGAAAAGAGTGCACAGCTTACTACGGCAATTACCAAAGTAAAACTAAATGCAGCAATGCTAAATAAAACATAGTCCTACCTGCCCAATATACTCCCCAAGGTTATGCAATTTTAAAAATGCCGCTATCTCTCAACATCTTTCGGCTTATCCCGATATCTTCTTTTTTTCTTGTTGTTTTTTACGCAAAAACGTCAAAAATTTGACGTTCCGGAAAAGAGTGCACAGCTTACTACGGCAATTACCAAAGTAAAACTAAATGCAGCAATGCTAAATAAAACATAGTCCTACCTGCCCAATATACTCCCCAAGGTTATGCAATTTTAAAAATGCCGCTATCTCTCAACATCTTTCGGCATATCCCGATATCTTCTTTTTTTCTTGTTGTTTTTTACGCAAAAACGTCAAAAATTTGACGTTCCGGAAAAGAGTGCACAGCTTACTACGGCAATTACCAAAGTAAAACTAAATACAGCAATGCTAAATAAAACATAGTCCTACCTGCCCAATATACTCCCCAAGGTTATGCAATTTTAAAAATGCCGCTATCTCTCAACATCTTTCGGCATATCCCGATATCTTCTTTTTTTCTTGTTGTTTTTTACGCAAAAACGTCAAAAATTTGACGTTCCGGAAAAGAGTGCACAGCTTACTACGGCAATTACCAAAGTAAAACTAAATGCAGCAATGCTAAATAAAACATAGTCCTACCTGCCCAATATACTCCCCAAGGTTATGCAATTTTAAAAATGCCGCTATCTCTCAACATCTTTCGGCATATCCCGATATCTTCTTTTTTCTTGTTGTTTTTTACGCAAAAAACGTCAAAAATTTGACGTTCCGGAAAAGAGTGCACAGCTTACTACGGCAATTACCAAAGTAAAACTAAATGCAGCAATGCTAAATAAAACATAGTCCTACCTGCCCAATATACTCCCCAAGGTTATGCAATTTTAAAAATGCCGCTATCTCTCAACATCTTTCGGCATATCCCGATATCTTCTTTTTTTCTTGTTGTTTTTTACGCAAAAACGTCAAAAATTTGACGTTCCGGAAAAGAGTGCACAGCTTACTACGGCAATTACCAAAGTAAAACTAAATGCAGCAATGCTAAATAAAACATAGGTCCTACCTGCCCAATATACTCCCCAAGGTTATGCAATTTTAAAAATGCCGCTATCTCTCAACATCTTTCGGCATATCCCGATATCTTCTTTTTTTCTTGTTGTTTTTTACGCAAAAACGTCAAAAATTTGACGTTCCGGAAAAAGAGTGCACAGCTTACTACGGCAATTACCAAAGTAAAACTAAATGCAGCAATGCTAAATAAAACATAGTCCTACCTGCCCAATATACTCCCCAAGGTTATGTAATTTTAAAAATGCCGCTATCTCTCAACATCTTTCGGCATATCCCGATATCTTCTTTTTTTCTTGTTGTTTTTTACGCAAAAACGTCAAAAATTTGACGTTCCGGAAAAGAGTGCACAGCTTACTACGGCAATTACCAAAGTAAAACTAATGCAGCAATGCTAAATAAAACATAGTCCTACCTGCCCAATATACTCCCCAAGGTTATGCAATTTTAAAAATGCCGCTATCTCTCAACATCTTTCGGCATATCCCGATATCTTCTTTTTTTCTTGTTGTTTTTTACGCAAAAACGTCAAAAATTTGACGTTCCGGAAAAGAGTGCACAGCTTACTACGGCAATTACCAAAATAAAACTAAATGCAGCAATGCTAAATAAAACATAGTCCTACCCGCCCAATATACTCCCCAAGGTTATGCAATTTTAAAAATGCCGCTATCTCTCAACATCTTTCGGCATATCCCGATATCTTCTTTTTTTCTTGTTGTTTTTTACGCAAAAAACGTCAAAAATTTGACGTTCCGGAAAAGAGTGCACAGCTTACTACGGCAATTACCAAACTAAATGCAGCAATGCTAAATAAAACATAGTCCTACCTGCCCAATATACTCCCCAAGGTTATGCAATTTTAAAAATGCCGCTATCTCTCAACATCTTTCGGCATATCCCGATATCTTCTTTTTTTCTTGTTGTTTTTTACGCAAAAACGTCAAAAATTTGACGTTCCGGAAAAGAGTGCACAGCTTACTACGGCAATTACCAAAATAAAACTAAATGCAGCAATGCTAAATAAAACATAGTCCTACCTGCCCAATATACTCCCCAAGGTTATGCAATTTTAAAAATGCCGCTATCTCTCAACATCTTTCGGCATATCCCGATATCTTCTTTTTTTCTTGTTGTTTTTTACGCAAAAACGTCAAAAATTTGACGTTCCGGAAAAGAGTGCACAGCTTACTACGGCAATTACCAAAGTAAAACTAAATGCAGCAATGCTAAATAAAACATAGTCCTACCTGCCCAATATACTCCCCAAGGTTATGCAATTTTAAAAATGCCGCTATCTCTCAACATCTTTCGGCATATCCCGATATCTTCTTTTTTTCTTGTTGTTTTTTACGCAAAAACGTCAAAAATTTGACGTTCCGGAAAAGAGTGCACAGCTTACTACGGCAATTACCAAAGTAAAACTAAATGCAGCAATGCTAAATAAAACATAGTCCTACCTGCCCAATATACTCCCCAAGGTTATGCAATTTTAAAAATGCCGCTATCTCTCAACATCTTTCGGCATATCCCGATATCTTCTTTTTTTCTTGTTGTTTTTTACGCAAAAACGTCAAAAATTTGACGTTCCGGAAAAGAGTGCACAGCTTACTACGGCAATTACCAAAGTAAAACTAAATGCAGCAATGCTAAATAAAACATAGTCCTACCTGCCCAATATACTCCCCAAGGTTATGCAATTTTAAAAATGCCGCTATCTCTCAACATCTTTCGGCATATCCCGATATCTTCTTTTTTTCTTGTTGTTTTTTACGCAAAAACGTCAAAAATTTGACGTTCCGGAAAAGAGTGCACAGCTTACTACGGCAATTACCAAAGTAAAACTAAATGCAGCAATGCTAAATAAAACATAGTCCTACCTGCCCAATATACTCCCCAAGGTTATGCAATTTTAAAAATGCCGCTATCTCTCAACATCTTTCGGCATATCCCGATATCTTCTTTTTTTCTTGTTGTTTTTTACGCAAAAACGTCAAAAATTTGACGTTCCGGAAAAGAGTGCACAGCTTACTACGGCAATTACCAAAGTAAAACTAAATGCAGCAATGCTAAATAAAACATAGTCCTACCTGCCCAATATACTCCCCAAGGTTATGCAATTTTAAAAATGCCGCTATCTCTCAACATCTTTCGGCATATCCCGATATCTTCTTTTTTTCTTGTTGTTTTTTACGCAAAAACGTCAAAAATTTGACGTTCCGGAAAAGAGTGCACAGCTTACTACGGCAATTACCAAAGTAAAACTAAATGCAGCAATGCTAAATAAAACATAGTCCTACCTGCCCAATATACTCCCCAAGGTTATGCAATTTTAAAAATGCCGCTATCTCTCAACATCTTTCGGCATATCCCGATATCTTCTTTTTTTCTTGTTGTTTTTTACGCAAAAACGTCAAAAATTTGACGTTCCGGAAAAGAGTGCACAGCTTACTACGGCAATTACCAAAGTAAAACTAAATGCAGCAATGCTAAATAAAACATAGTCCTACCTGCCCAATATACTCCCCAAGGTTATGCAATTTTAAAAATGCCGCTATCTCTCAACATCTTTCGGCATATCCCGATATCTTCTTTTTTTCTTGTTGTTTTTTACGCAAAAACGTCAAAAATTTGACGTTCCGGAAAAGAGTGCACAGCTTACTACGGCAATTACCAAAGTAAAACTAAATGCAGCAATGCTAAATAAAACATAGTCCTACCTGCCCAATATACTCCCCAAGGTTATGCAATTTTAAAAATGCCGCTATCTCTCAACATCTTTCGGCATATCCCGATATCTTCTTTTTTTCTTGTTGTTTTTTACGCAAAAACGTCAAAAATTTGACGTTCCGGAAAAGAGTGCACAGCTTACTACGGCAATTACCAAAGTAAAACTAAATGCAGCAATGCTAAATAAAACATAGTCCTACCTGCCCAATATACTCCCCAAGGTTATGCAATTTTAAAAATGCCGCTATCTCTCAACATCTTTCGGCATATCCCGATATCTTCTTTTTTTCTTGTTGTTTTTTACGCAAAAACGTCAAAAATTTGACGTTCCGGAAAAGAGTGCACAGCTTACTACGGCAATTACCAAAGTAAAACTAAATGCAGCAATGCTAAATAAAACATAGTCCTACCTGCCCAATATACTCCCCAAGGTTATGCAATTTTAAAAATGCCGCTATCTCTCAACATCTTTCGGCATATCCCGATATCTTCTTTTTTTCTTGTTGTTTTTTACGCAAAAACGTCAAAAATTTGACGTTCCGGAAAAGAGTGCACAGCTTACTACGGCAATTACCAAAGTAAAACTAAATGCAGCAATGCTAAATAAAACATAGTCCTACCTGCCCAATATACTCCCCAAGGTTATGCAATTTTAAAAATGCCGCTATCTCTCAACATCTTTCGGCATATCCCGATATCTTCTTTTTTTCTTGTTGTTTTTTACGCAAAAACGTCAAAAATTTGACGTTCCGGAAAAGAGTGCACAGCTTACTACGGCAATTACCAAAGTAAAACTAAATGCAGCAATGCTAAATAAAACATAGTCCTACCTGCCCAATATACTCCCCAAGGTTATGCAATTTTAAAAATGCCGCTATCTCTCAACATCTTTCGGCATATCCCGATATCTTCTTTTTTTCTTGTTGTTTTTTACGCAAAAACGTCAAAAATTTGACGTTCCGGAAAAGAGTGCACAGCTTACTACGGCAATTACCAAAGTAAAACTAAATGCAGCAATGCTAAATAAAACATAGTCCTACCTGCCCAATATACTCCCCAAGGTTATGCAATTTTAAAAATGCCGCTATCTCTCAACATCTTTCGGCATATCCCGATATCTTCTTTTTTTCTTGTTGTTTTTTACGCAAAAACGTCAAAAATTTGACGTTCCGGAAAAGAGTGCACAGCTTACTACGGCAATTACCAAAGTAAAACTAAATGCAGCAATGCTAAATAAAACATAGTCCTACCTGCCCAATATACTCCCCAAGGTTATGCAATTTTAAAAATGCCGCTATCTCTCAACATCTTTCGGCATATCCCGATATCTTCTTTTTTTCTTGTTGTTTTTTACGCAAAAACGTCAAAAATTTGACGTTCCGGAAAAGAGTGCACAGCTTACTACGGCAATTACCAAAGTAAAACTAAATGCAGCAATGCTAAATAAAACATAGTCCTACCTGCCCAATATACTCCCCAAGGTTATGCAATTTTAAAAATGCCGCTATCTCTCAACATCTTTCGGCATATCCCGATATCTTCTTTTTTTCTTGTTGTTTTTTACGCAAAAACGTCAAAAATTTGACGTTCCGGAAAAGAGTGCACAGCTTACTACGGCAATTACCAAAGTAAAACTAAATGCAGCAATGCTAAATAAAACATAGTCCTACCTGCCCAATATACTCCCCAAGGTTATGCAATTTTAAAAATGCCGCTATCTCTCAACATCTTTCGGCATATCCCGATATCTTCTTTTTTTCTTGTTGTTTTTTACGCAAAAACGTCAAAAATTTGACGTTCCGGAAAAGAGTGCACAGCTTACTACGGCAATTACCAAAGTAAAACTAAATGCAGCAATGCTAAATAAAACATAGTCCTACCTGCCCAATATACTCCCCAAGGTTATGCAATTTTAAAAATGCCGCTATCTCTCAACATCTTTCGGCATATCCCGATATCTTCTTTTTTTCTTGTTGTTTTTTACGCAAAAACGTCAAAAATTTGACGTTCCGGAAAAGAGTGCACAGCTTACTACGGCAATTACCAAAGTAAAACTAAATGCAGCAATGCTAAATAAAACATAGTCCTACCTGCCCAATATACTCCCCAAGGTTATGCAATTTTAAAAATGCCGCTATCTCTCAACATCTTTCGGCATATCCCGATATCTTCTTTTTTTCTTGTTGTTTTTTACGCAAAAACGTCAAAAATTTGACGTTCCGGAAAAGAGTGCACAGCTTACTACGGCAATTACCAAAGTAAAACTAAATGCAGCAATGCTAAATAAAACATAGTCCTACCTGCCCAATATACTCCCCAAGGTTATGCAATTTTAAAAATGCCGCTATCTCTCAACATCTTTCGGCATATCCCGATATCTTCTTTTTTTCTTGTTGTTTTTTACGCAAAAACGTCAAAAATTTGACGTTCCGGAAAAGAGTGCACAGCTTACTACGGCAATTACCAAAGTAAAACTAAATGCAGCAATGCTAAATAAAACATAGTCCTACCTGCCCAATATACTCCCCAAGGTTATGCAATTTTAAAAATGCCGCTATCTCTCAACATCTTTCGGCATATCCCGATATCTTCTTTTTTTCTTGTTGTTTTTTACGCAAAAACGTCAAAAATTTGACGTTCCGGAAAAGAGTGCACAGCTTACTACGGCAATTACCAAAGTAAAACTAAATGCAGCAATGCTAAATAAAACATAGTCCTACCTGCCCAATATACTCCCCAAGGTTATGCAATTTTAAAAATGCCGCTATCTCTCAACATCTTTCGGCATATCCCGATATCTTCTTTTTTTCTTGTTGTTTTTTACGCAAAAACGTCAAAAATTTGACGTTCCGGAAAAGAGTGCACAGCTTACTACGGCAATTACCAAAGTAAAACTAAATGCAGCAATGCTAAATAAAACATAGTCCTACCTGCCCAATATACTCCCCAAGGTTATGCAATTTTAAAAATGCCGCTATCTCTCAACATCTTTCGGCATATCCCGATATCTTCTTTTTTTCTTGTTGTTTTTTACGCAAAAACGTCAAAAATTTGACGTTCCGGAAAAGAGTGCACAGCTTACTACGGCAATTACCAAAGTAAAACTAAATGCAGCAATGCTAAATAAAACATAGTCCTACCTGCCCAATATACTCCCCAAGGTTATGCAATTTTAAAAATGCCGCTATCTCTCAACATCTTTCGGCATATCCCGATATCTTCTTTTTTTCTTGTTGTTTTTTACGCAAAAACGTCAAAAATTTGACGTTCCGGAAAAGAGTGCACAGCTTACTACGGCAATTACCAAAGTAAAACTAAATGCAGCAATGCTAAATAAAACATAGTCCTACCTGCCCAATATACTCCCCAAGGTTATGCAATTTTAAAAATGCCGCTATCTCTCAACATCTTTCGGCATATCCCGATATCTTCTTTTTTTCTTGTTGTTTTTTACGCAAAAACGTCAAAAATTTGACGTTCCGGAAAAGAGTGCACAGCTTACTACGGCAATTACCAAAGTAAAACTAAATGCAGCAATGCTAAATAAAACATAGTCCTACCTGCCCAATATACTCCCCAAGGTTATGCAATTTTAAAAATGCCGCTATCTCTCAACATCTTTCGGCATATCCCGATATCTTCTTTTTTTCTTGTTGTTTTTTACGCAAAAACGTCAAAAATTTGACGTTCCGGAAAAGAGTGCACAGCTTACTACGGCAATTACCAAAGTAAAACTAAATGCAGCAATGCTAAATAAAACATAGTCCTACCTGCCCAATATACTCCCCAAGGTTATGCAATTTTAAAAATGCCGCTATCTCTCAACATCTTTCGGCATATCCCGATATCTTCTTTTTTTCTTGTTGTTTTTTACGCAAAAACGTCAAAAATTTGACGTTCCGGAAAAGAGTGCACAGCTTACTACGGCAATTACCAAAGTAAAACTAAATGCAGCAATGCTAAATAAAACATAGTCCTACCTGCCCAATATACTCCCCAAGGTTATGCAATTTTAAAAATGCCGCTATCTCTCAACATCTTTCGGCATATCCCGATATCTTCTTTTTTTCTTGTTGTTTTTTACGCAAAAACGTCAAAAATTTGACGTTCCGGAAAAGAGTGCACAGCTTACTACGGCAATTACCAAAGTAAAACTAAATGCAGCAATGCTAAATAAAACATAGTCCTACCTGCCCAATATACTCCCCAAGGTTATGCAATTTTAAAAATGCCGCTATCTCTCAACATCTTTCGGCATATCCCGATATCTTCTTTTTTTCTTGTTGTTTTTTACGCAAAAACGTCAAAAATTTGACGTTCCGGAAAAGAGTGCACAGCTTACTACGGCAATTACCAAAGTAAAACTAAATGCAGCAATGCTAAATAAAACATAGTCCTACCTGCCCAATATACTCCCCAAGGTTATGCAATTTTAAAAATGCCGCTATCTCTCACATCTTTCGGCATATCCCGATATCTTCTTTTTTTCTTGTTGTTTTTTACGCAAAAACGTCAAAAATTTGACGTTCCGGAAAAGAGTGCACAGCTTACTACGGCAATTACCAAAGTAAAACTAAATGCAGCAATGCTAAATAAAACATAGTCCTACCTGCCCAATATACTCCCCAAGGTTATGCAATTTTAAAAATGCCGCTATCTCTCAACATCTTTCGGCATATCCCGATATCTTCTTTTTTTTCTTGTTGTTTTTTACGCAAAAACGTCAAAAATTTGACGTTCCGGAAAAGAGTGCACAGCTTACTACGGCAATTACCAAAGTAAAACTAAATGCAGTAATGCTAAATAAAACATAGTCCTACCTGCCCAATATACTCCCCAAGGTTATGCAATTTTAAAAATGCCGCTATCTCTCAACATCTTTCGGCATATCCCGATATCTTCTTTTTTTCTTGTTGTTTTTTACGCAAAAACGTCAAAAATTTGACGTTCCGGAAAAGAGTGCACAGCTTACTACGGCAATTACCAAAGTAAAACTAAATGCAGCAATGCTAAATAAAACATAGTCCTACCTGCCCAATATACTCCCCAAGGTTATGCAATTTTAAAAATGCCGCTATCTCTCAACATCTTTCGGCATATCCCGATATCTTCTTTTTTTCTTGTTGTTTTTTACGCAAAAACGTCAAAAATTTGACGTTCCGGAAAAGAGTGCACAGCTTACTACGGCAATTACCAAAGTAAAACTAAATGCAGCAATGCTAAATAAAACATAGTCCTACCTGCCCAATATACTCCCCAAGGTTATGCAATTTTAAAAATGCCGCTATCTCTCAACATCTTTCGGCATATCCCGATATCTTCTTTTTTTCTTGTTGTTTTTTACGCAAAAACGTCAAAAATTTGACGTTCCGGAAAAGAGTGCACAGCTTACTACGGCAATTACCAAAGTAAAACTAAATGCAGCAATGCTAAATAAAACATAGTCCTACCTGCCCAATATACTCCCCAAGGTTATGCAATTTTAAAAATGCCGCTATCTCTCAACATCTTTCGGCATATCCCGATATCTTCTTTTTTTCTTGTTGTTTTTTACGCAAAAACGTCAAAAATTTGACGTTCCGGAAAAGAGTGCACAGCTTACTACGGCAATTACCAAAGTAAAACTAAATGCAGCAATGCTAAATAAAACATAGTCCTACCTGCCCAATATACTCCCCAAGGTTATGCAATTTTAAAAATGCCGCTATCTCTCAACATCTTTCGGCATATCCCGATATCTTCTTTTTTTCTTGTTGTTTTTTACGCAAAAACGTCAAAAATTTGACGTTCCGGAAAAGAGTGCACAGCTTACTACGGCAATTACCAAGTAAAACTAAATGCAGCAATGCTAAATAAAACATAGTCCTACCTGCCCAATATACTCCCCAAGGTTATGCAATTTTAAAATGCCGCTATCTCTCAACATCTTTCGGCATATCCCGATATCTTCTTTTTTTCTTGTTGTTTTTTACGCAAAAACGTCAAAAATTTGACGTTCCGGAAAAGAGTGCACAGCTTACTACGGCAATTACCAAAGTAAAACTAAATGCAGCAATGCTAAATAAAACATTGTCCTACCTGCCCAATATACTCCCCAAGGTTATGCAATTTTAAAATGCCGCTATCTCTCAACATCTTTCGGCATATCCCGATATCTTCTTTTTTTCTTGTTGTTTTTTACGCAAAAACGTCAAAAATTTGACGTTCCGGAAAAGAGTGCACAGCTTACTACGGCAATTACCAAAGTAAAACTAAATGCAGCAATGCTAAATAAAACATTGTCCTACCTGCCCAATATACTCCCCAAGGTTATGCAATTTTAAAAATGCCGCTATCTCTCAACATCTTTCGGCATATCCCGATATCTTCTTTTTTTCTTGTTGTTTTTTACGCAAAAACGTCAAAAATTTGACGTTCCGGAAAAGAGTGCACAGCTTACTACGGCAATTACCAAAGTAAAACTAAATGCAGCAATGCTAAATAAAACATAGTCCTACCTGCCCAATATACTCCCCAAGGTTATGCAATTTTAAAAATGCCGCTATCTCTCAACATCTTTCGGCATATCCCGATATCTTCTTTTTTTCTTGTTGTTTTTTACGCAAAAACGTCAAAAATTTGACGTTCCGGAAAAGAGTGCACAGCTTACTACGGCAATTACCAAAGTAAAACTAAATGCAGCAATGCTAAATAAAACATAGTCCTACCTGCCCAATATACTCCCCAAGGTTATGCAATTTTAAAAATGCCGCTATCTCTCAACATCTTTCGGCATATCCCGATATCTTCTTTTTTTCTTGTTGTTTTTTACGCAAAAACGTCAAAAATTTGACGTTCCGGAAAAGAGTGCACAGCTTACTACGGCAATTACCAAAGTAAAACTAAATGCAGCAATGCTAAATAAAACATAGTCCTACCTGCCCAATATACTCCCCAAGGTTATGCAATTTTAAAAATGCCGCTATCTCTCAACATCTTTCGGCATATCCCGATATCTTCTTTTTTTCTTGTTGTTTTTTACGCAAAAACGTCAAAAATTTGACGTTCCGGAAAAGAGTGCACAGCTTACTACGGCAATTACCAAAGTAAAACTAAATGCAGCAATGCTAAATAAAACATAGTCCTACCTGCCCAATATACTCCCCAAGGTTATGCAATTTTAAAATGCCGCTATCTCTCAACATCTTTCGGCATATCCCGATATCTTCTTTTTTTCTTGTTGTTTTTTACGCAAAAACGTCAAAAATTTGACGTTCCGGAAAAGAGTGCACAGCTTACTACGGCAATTACCAAAGTAAAACTAAATGCAGCAATGCTAAATAAAACATAGTCCTACCTGCCCAATATACTCCCCAAGGTTATGCAATTTTAAAAATGCCGCTATCTCTCAACATCTTTCGGCATATCCCGATATCTTCTTTTTTTCTTGTTGTTTTTTACGCAAAAACGTCAAAATTTGACGTTCCGGAAAAGAGTGCACAGCTTACTACGGCAATTACCAAAGTAAAACTAAATGCAGCAATGCTAAATAAAACATAGTCCTACCTGCCCAATATACTCCCCAAGGTTATGCAATTTTAAAAATGCCGCTATCTCTCAACATCTTTCGGCATATCCCGATATCTTCTTTTTTTCTTGTTGTTTTTTACGCAAAAACGTCAAAAATTTGACGTTCCGGAAAAGAGTGCACAGCTTACTACGGCAATTACCAAAGTAAAACTAAATGCAGCAATGCTAAATAAAACATAGTCCTACCTGCCCAATATACTCCCCAAGGTTATGCAATTTTAAAAATGCCGCTATCTCTCAACATCTTTCGGCATATCCCGATATCTTCTTTTTTTCTTGTTGTTTTTTACGCAAAAACGTCAAAAATTTGACGTTCCGGAAAAGAGTGCACAGCTTACTACGGCAATTACCAAAGTAAAACTAAATGCAGCAATGCTAAATAAAACATAGTCCTACCTGCCCAATATACTCCCCAAGGTTATGCAATTTTAAAAATGCCGCTATCTCTCAACATCTTTCGGCATATCCCGATATCTTCTTTTTTTCTTGTTGTTTTTTACGCAAAAACGTCAAAAATTTGACGTTCCGGAAAAGAGTGCACAGCTTACTACGGCAATTACCAAAGTAAAACTAAATGCAGCAATGCTAAATAAAACATAGTCCTACCTGCCCAATATACTCCCCAAGGTTATGCAATTTTAAAAATGCCGCTATCTCTCAACATCTTTCGGCATATCCCGATATCTTCTTTTTTTCTTGTTGTTTTTTACGCAAAAACGTCAAAAATTTGACGTTCCGGAAAAGAGTGCACAGCTTACTACGGCAATTACCAAAGTAAAACTAAATGCAGCAATGCTAAATAAAACATAGTCCTACCTGCCCAATATACTCCCCAAGGTTATGCAATTTTAAAAATGCCGCTATCTCTCAACATCTTTCGGCATATCCCGATATCTTCTTTTTTTCTTGTTGTTTTTTACGCAAAAACGTCAAAAATTTGACGTTCCGGAAAAGAGTGCACAGCTTACTACGGCAATTACCAAAGTAAAACTAAATGCAGCAATGCTAAATAAAACATAGTCCTACCTGCCCAATATACTCCCCAAGGTTATGCAATTTTAAAAATGCCGCTATCTCTCAACATCTTTCGGCATATCCCGATATCTTCTTTTTTTCTTGTTGTTTTTTACGCAAAAACGTCAAAAATTTGACGTTCCGGAAAAGAGTGCACAGCTTACTACGGCAATTACCAAAGTAAAACTAAATGCAGCAATGCTAAATAAAACATAGTCCTACCTGCCCAATATACTCCCCAAGGTTATGCAATTTTAAAAATGCCGCTATCTCTCAACATCTTTCGGCATATCCCGATATCTTCTTTTTTTCTTGTTGTTTTTTACGCAAAAACGTCAAAAATTTGACGTTCCGGAAAAGAGTGCACAGCTTACTACGGCAATTACCAAAGTAAAACTAAATGCAGCAATGCTAAATAAAACATAGTCCTACCTGCCCAATATACTCCCCAAGGTTATGCAATTTTAAAATGCCGCTATCTCTCAACATCTTTCGGCATATCCCGATATCTTCTTTTTTTCTTGTTGTTTTTTACGCAAAAACGTCAAAAATTTGACGTTCCGGAAAAGAGTGCACAGCTTACTACGGCAATTACCAAAGTAAAACTAAATGCAGCAATGCTAAATAAAACATAGTCCTACCTGCCCAATATACTCCCCAAGGTTATGCAATTTTAAAAATGCCGCTATCTCTCAACATCTTTCGGCATATCCCGATATCTTCTTTTTTTCTTGTTGTTTTTTACGCAAAAACGTCAAAAATTTGACGTTCCGGAAAAGAGTGCACAGCTTACTACGGCAATTACCAAAGTAAAACTAAATGCAGCAATGCTAAATAAAACATAGTCCTACCTGCCCAATATACTCCCCAAGGTTATGCAATTTTAAAAATGCCGCTATCTCTCAACATCTTTCGGCATATCCCGATATCTTCTTTTTTTCTTGTTGTTTTTTACGCAAAAACGTCAAAAATTTGACGTTCCGGAAAAGAGTGCACAGCTTACTACGGCAATTACCAAAGTAAAACTAAATGCAGCAATGCTAAATAAAACATAGTCCTACCTGCCCAATATACTCCCCAAGGTTATGCAATTTTAAAAATGCCGCTATCTCTCAACATCTTTCGGCATATCCCGATATCTTCTTTTTTTCTTGTTGTTTTTTACGCAAAAACGTCAAAAATTTGACGTTCCGGAAAAGAGTGCACAGCTTACTACGGCAATTACCAAAGTAAAACTAAATGCAGCAATGCTAAATAAAACATAGTCCTACCTGCCCAATATACTCCCAAGGTTATGCAATTTTAAAAATGCCGCTATCTCTCAACATCTTTCGGCATATCCCGATATCTTCTTTTTTTCTTGTTGTTTTTTACGCAAAAACGTCAAAAATTTGACGTTCCGGAAAAGAGTGCACAGCTTACTACGGCAATTACCAAAGTAAAACTAAATGCAGCAATGCTAAATAAAACATAGTCCTACCTGCCCAATATACTCCCCAAGGTTATGCAATTTTAAAATGCCGCTATCTCTCAACATCTTTCGGCATATCCCGATATCTTCTTTTTTTCTTGTTGTTTTTTACGCAAAAACGTCAAAAATTTGACGTTCCGGAAAAGAGTGCACAGCTTACTACGGCAATTACCAAAGTAAAACTAAATGCAGCAATGCTAAATAAAACATAGTCCTACCTGCCCAATATACTCCCCAAGGTTATGCAATTTTAAAAATGCCGCTATCTCTCAACATCTTTCGGCATATCCCGATATCTTCTTTTTTTCTTGTTGTTTTTTACGCAAAAACGTCAAAAATTTGACGTTCCGGAAAAGAGTGCACAGCTTACTACGGCAATTACCAAAGTAAAACTAAATGCAGCAATGCTAAATAAAACATAGTCCTACCTGCCCAATATACTCCCCAAGGTTATGCAATTTTAAAAATGCCGCTATCTCTCAACATCTTTCGGCATATCCCGATATCTTCTTTTTTTCTTGTTGTTTTTTACGCAAAAACGTCAAAAATTTGACGTTCCGGAAAAGAGTGCACAGCTTACTACGGCAATTACCAAAGTAAAACTAAATGCAGCAATGCTAAATAAAACATAGTCCTACCTGCCCAATATACTCCCCAAGGTTATGCAATTTTAAAAATGCCGCTATCTCTCAACATCTTTCGGCATATCCCGATATCTTCTTTTTTTCTTGTTGTTTTTTACGCAAAAACGTCAAAAATTTGACGTTCCGGAAAAGAGTGCACAGCTTACTACGGCAATTACCAAAGTAAAACTAAATGCAGCAATGCTAAATAAAACATAGTCCTACCTGCCCAATATACTCCCCAAGGTTATGCAATTTTAAAAATGCCGCTATCTCTCAACATCTTTCGGCATATCCCGATATCTTCTTTTTTTCTTGTTGTTTTTTACGCAAAAACGTCAAAAATTTGACGTTCCGGAAAAGAGTGCACAGCTTACTACGGCAATTACCAAAGTAAAACTAAATGCAGCAATGCTAAATAAAACATAGTCCTACCTGCCCAATATACTCCCCAAGGTTATGCAATTTTAAAAATGCCGCTATCTCTCAACATCTTTCGGCATATCCCGATATCTTCTTTTTTTCTTGTTGTTTTTTACGCAAAAACGTCAAAAATTTGACGTTCCGGAAAAGAGTGCACAGCTTACTACGGCAATTACCAAAGTAAAACTAAATGCAGCAATGCTAAATAAAACATAGTCCTACCTGCCCAATATACTCCCCAAGGTTATGCAATTTTAAAAATGCCGCTATCTCTCAACATCTTTCGGCATATCCCGATATCTTCTTTTTTTCTTGTTGTTTTTTACGCAAAAACGTCAAAAATTTGACGTTCCGGAAAAGAGTGCACAGCTTACTACGGCAATTACCAAAGTAAAACTAAATGCAGCAATGCTAAATAAAACATAGTCCTACCTGCCCAATATACTCCCCAAGGTTATGCAATTTTAAAAATGCCGCTATCTCTCAACATCTTTCGGCATATCCCGATATCTTCTTTTTTTCTTGTTGTTTTTTACGCAAAAACGTCAAAAATTTGACGTTCCGGAAAAGAGTGCACAGCTTACTACGGCAATTACCAAAGTAAAACTAAATGCAGCAATGCTAAATAAAACATAGTCCTACCTGCCCAATATACTCCCCAAGGTTATGCAATTTTAAAAATGCCGCTATCTCTCAACATCTTTCGGCATATCCCGATATCTTCTTTTTTTCTTGTTGTTTTTTACGCAAAAACGTCAAAAATTTGACGTTCCGGAAAAGAGTGCACAGCTTACTACGGCAATTACCAAAGTAAAACTAAATGCAGCAATGCTAAATAAAACATAGTCCTACCTGCCCAATATACTCCCCAAGGTTATGCAATTTTAAAAATGCCGCTATCTCTCAACATCTTTCGGCATATCCCGATATCTTCTTTTTTTCTTGTTGTTTTTTACGCAAAAACGTCAAAAATTTGACGTTCCGGAAAAGAGTGCACAGCTTACTACGGCAATTACCAAAGTAAAACTAAATGCAGCAATGCTAAATAAAACATAGTCCTACCTGCCCAATATACTCCCCAAGGTTATGCAATTTTAAAATGCCGCTATCTCTCAACATCTTTCGGCATATCCCGATATCTTCTTTTTTTCTTGTTGTTTTTTACGCAAAAAACGTCAAAAATTTGACGTTCCGGAAAAGAGTGCACAGCTTACTACGGCAATTACCAAAGTAAAACTAAATGCAGCAATGCTAAATAAAACATAGTCCTACCTGCCCAATATACTCCCCAAGGTTATGCAATTTTAAAAATGCCGCTATCTCTCAACATCTTTCGGCATATCCCGATATCTTCTTTTTTTCTTGTTGTTTTTTACGCAAAAACGTCAAAAATTTGACGTTCCGGAAAAGAGTGCACAGCTTACTACGGCAATTACCAAAGTAAAACTAAATGCAGCAATGCTAAATAAAACATAGTCCTACCTGCCCAATATACTCCCCAAGGTTATGCAATTTTAAAAATGCCGCTATCTCTCAACATCTTTCGGCATATCCCGATATCTTCTTTTTTTCTTGTTGTTTTTTACGCAAAAACGTCAAAAATTTGACGTTCCGGAAAAGAGTGCACAGCTTACTACGGCAATTACCAAAGTAAAACTAAATGCAGCAATGCTAAATAAAACATAGTCCTACCTGCCCAATATACTCCCCAAGGTTATGCAATTTTAAAATGCCGCTATCTCTCAACATCTTTCGGCATATCCCGATATCTTCTTTTTTTCTTGTTGTTTTTTACGCAAAAACGTCAAAAATTTGACGTTCCGGAAAAGAGTGCACAGCTTACTACGGCAATTACCAAAGTAAAACTAAATGCAGCAATGCTAAATAAAACATAGTCCTACCTGCCCAATATACTCCCCAAGGTTATGCAATTTTAAAAATGCCGCTATCTCTCAACATCTTTCGGCATATCCCGATATCTTCTTTTTTCTTGTTGTTTTTTACGCAAAAACGTCAAAAATTTGACGTTCCGGAAAAGAGTGCACAGCTTACTACGGCAATTACCAAAGTAAAACTAAATGCAGCAATGCTAAATAAAACATAGTCCTACCTGCCCAATATACTCCCCAAGGTTATGCAATTTTAAAAATGCCGCTATCTCTCAACATCTTTCGGCATATCCCGATATCTTCTTTTTTTCTTGTTGTTTTTTACGCAAAAACGTCAAAAATTTGACGTTCCGGAAAAGAGTGCACAGCTTACTACGGCAATTACCAAAGTAAAACTAAATGCAGCAATGCTAAATAAAACATAGTCCTACCTGCCCAATATACTCCCCAAGGTTATGCAATTTTAAAAATGCCGCTATCTCTCAACATCTTTCGGCATATCCCGATATCTTCTTTTTTTCTTGTTGTTTTTTACGCAAAAACGTCAAAAATTTGACGTTCCGGAAAAGAGTGCACAGCTTACTACGGCAATTACCAAAGTAAAACTAAATGCAGCAATGCTAAATAAAACATAGTCCTACCTGCCCAATATACTCCCCAAGGTTATGCAATTTTAAAAATGCCGCTATCTCTCAACATCTTTCGGCATATCCCGATATCTTCTTTTTTTCTTGTTGTTTTTTACGCAAAAACGTCAAAAATTTGACGTTCCGGAAAAGAGTGCACAGCTTACTACGGCAATTACCAAAGTAAAACTAAATGCAGCAATGCTAAATAAAACATAGTCCTACCTGCCCAATATACTCCCCAAGGTTATGCAATTTTAAAAATGCCGCTATCTCTCAACATCTTTCGGCATATCCCGATATCTTCTTTTTTTCTTGTTGTTTTTTACGCAAAAACGTCAAAAATTTGACGTTCCGGAAAAGAGTGCACAGCTTACTACGGCAATTACCAAAGTAAAACTAAATGCAGCAATGCTAAATAAAACATAGTCCTACCTGCCCAATATACTCCCCAAGGTTATGCAATTTTAAAAATGCCGCTATCTCTCAACATCTTTCGGCATATCCCGATATCTTCTTTTTTTCTTGTTGTTTTTTACGCAAAAACGTCAAAAATTTGACGTTCCGGAAAAGAGTGCACAGCTTACTACGGCAATTACCAAAGTAAAACTAAATGCAGCAATGCTAAATAAAACATAGTCCTACCTGCCCAATATACTCCCCAAGGTTATGCAATTTTAAAAATGCCGCTATCTCTCAACATCTTTCGGCATATCCCGATATCTTCTTTTTTTCTTGTTGTTTTTTACGCAAAAACGTCAAAAATTTGACGTTCCGGAAAAGAGTGCACAGCTTACTACGGCAATTACCAAAGTAAAACTAAATGCAGCAATGCTAATAAAACATAGTCCTACCTGCCCAATATACTCCCCAAGGTTATGCAATTTTAAAAATGCCGCTATCTCTCAACATCTTTCGGCATATCCCGATATCTTCTTTTTTTCTTGTTGTTTTTTACGCAAAAACGTCAAAAATTTGACGTTCCGGAAAAGAGTGCACAGCTTACTACGGCAATTACCAAAGTAAAACTAAATGCAGCAATGCTAAATAAAACATAGTCCTACCTGCCCAATATACTCCCCAAGGTTATGCAATTTTAAAAATGCCGCTATCTCTCAACATCTTTCGGCATATCCCGATATCTTCTTTTTTTCTTGTTGTTTTTTACGCAAAAACGTCAAAAATTTGACGTTCCGGAAAAGAGTGCACAGCTTACTACGGCAATTACCAAAGTAAAACTAAATGCAGCAATGCTAAATAAAACATAGTCCTACCTGCCCAATATACTCCCCAAGGTTATGCAATTTTAAAAATGCCGCTATCTCTCAACATCTTTCGGCATATCCCGATATCTTCTTTTTTTCTTGTTGTTTTTTACGCAAAAACGTCAAAAATTTGACGTTCCGGAAAAGAGTGCACAGCTTACTACGGCAATTACCAAAGTAAAACTAAATGCAGCAATGCTAAATAAAACATAGTCCTACCTGCCCAATATACTCCCCAAGGTTATGCAATTTTAAAAATGCCGCTATCTCTCAACATCTTTCGGCATATCCCGATATCTTCTTTTTTTCTTGTTGTTTTTTACGCAAAAACGTCAAAAATTTGACGTTCCGGAAAAGAGTGCACAGCTTACTACGGCAATTACCAAAGTAAAACTAAATGCAGCAATGCTAAATAAAACATAGTCCTACCTGCCCAATATACTCCCCAAGGTTATGCAATTTTAAAAATGCCGCTATCTCTCAACATCTTTCGGCATATCCCGATATCTTCTTTTTTTCTTGTTGTTTTTTACGCAAAAACGTCAAAAATTTGACGTTCCGGAAAAGAGTGCACAGCTTACTACGGCAATTACCAAAGTAAAACTAAATGCAGCAATGCTAAATAAAACATAGTCCTACCTGCCCAATATACTCCCCAAGGTTATGCAATTTTAAAAATGCCGCTATCTCTCAACATCTTTCGGCATATCCCGATATCTTCTTTTTTTCTTGTTGTTTTTTACGCAAAAACGTCAAAAATTTGACGTTCCGGAAAAGAGTGCACAGCTTACTACGGCAATTACCAAAGTAAAACTAAATGCAGCAATGCTAAATAAAACATAGTCCTACCTGCCCAATATACTCCCCAAGGTTATGCAATTTTAAAAATGCCGCTATCTCTCAACATCTTTCGGCATATCCCGATATCTTCTTTTTTTCTTGTTGTTTTTTACGCAAAAACGTCAAAAATTTGACGTTCCGGAAAAGAGTGCACAGCTTACTACGGCAATTACCAAAGTAAAACTAAATGCAGCAATGCTAAATAAAACATAGTCCTACCTGCCCAATATACTCCCCAAGGTTATGCAATTTTAAAAATGCCGCTATCTCTCAACATCTTTCGGCATATCCCGATATCTTCTTTTTTTCTTGTTGTTTTTTACGCAAAAACGTCAAAAATTTGACGTTCCGGAAAAGAGTGCACAGCTTACTACGGCAATTACCAAAGTAAAACTAAATGCAGCAATGCTAAATAAAACATAGTCCTACCTGCCCAATATACTCCCCAAGGTTATGCAATTTTAAAAATGCCGCTATCTCTCAACATCTTTCGGCATATCCCGATATCTTCTTTTTTTCTTGTTGTTTTTTACGCAAAAACGTCAAAAATTTGACGTTCCGGAAAAGAGTGCACAGCTTACTACGGCAATTACCAAAGTAAAACTAAATGCAGCAATGCTAAATAAAACATAGTCCTACCTGCCCAATATACTCCCCAAGGTTATGCAATTTTAAAAATGCCGCTATCTCTCAACATCTTTCGGCATATCCCGATATCTTCTTTTTTTCTTGTTGTTTTTTACGCAAAAACGTCAAAAATTTGACGTTCCGGAAAAGAGTGCACAGCTTACTACGGCAATTACCAAAGTAAAACTAAATGCAGCAATGCTAAATAAAACATAGTCCTACCTGCCCAATATACTCCCCAAGGTTATGCAATTTTAAAAATGCCGCTATCTCTCAACATCTTTCGGCATATCCCGATATCTTCTTTTTTTCTTGTTGTTTTTTACGCAAAAACGTCAAAAATTTGACGTTCCGGAAAAGAGTGCACAGCTTACTACGGCAATTACCAAAGTAAAACTAAATGCAGCAATGCTAAATAAAACATAGTCCTACCTGCCCAATATACTCCCCAAGGTTATGCAATTTTAAAAATGCCGCTATCTCTCAACATCTTTCGGCATATCCCGATATCTTCTTTTTTTCTTGTTGTTTTTTACGCAAAAACGTCAAAAATTTGACGTTCCGGAAAAGAGTGCACAGCTTACTACGGCAATTACCAAAGTAAAACTAAATGCAGCAATGCTAAATAAAACATAGTCCTACCTGCCCAATATACTCCCCAAGGTTATGCAATTTTAAAAATGCCGCTATCTCTCAACATCTTTCGGCATATCCCGATATCTTCTTTTTTTCTTGTTGTTTTTTACGCAAAAACGTCAAAAATTTGACGTTCCGGAAAAGAGTGCACAGCTTACTACGGCAATTACCAAGTAAAACTAAATGCAGCAATGCTAAATAAAACATAGTCCTACCTGCCCAATATACTCCCCAAGGTTATGCAATTTTAAAAATGCCGCTATCTCTCAACATCTTTCGGCATATCCCGATATCTTCTTTTTTTCTTGTTGTTTTTTACGCAAAAACGTCAAAAATTTGACGTTCCGGAAAAGAGTGCACAGCTTACTACGGCAATTACCAAAGTAAAACTAAATGCAGCAATGCTAAATAAAACATAGTCCTACCTGCCCAATATACTCCCAAGGTTATGCAATTTTAAAAATGCCGCTATCTCTCAACATCTTTCGGCATATCCCGATATCTTCTTTTTTTCTTGTTGTTTTTTACGCAAAAACGTCAAAAATTTGACGTTCCGGAAAAGAGTGCACAGCTTACTACGGCAATTACCAAAGTAAAACTAAATGCAGCAATGCTAAATAAAACATAGTCCTACCTGCCCAATATACTCCCCAAGGTTATGCAATTTTAAAAATGCCGCTATCTCTCAACATCTTTCGGCATATCCCGATATCTTCTTTTTTTCTTGTTGTTTTTTACGCAAAAACGTCAAAAATTTGACGTTCCGGAAAAGAGTGCACAGCTTACTACGGCAATTACCAAAGTAAAACTAAATGCAGCAATGCTAAATAAAACATAGTCCTACCTGCCCAATATACTCCCCAAGGTTATGCAATTTTAAAATGCCGCTATCTCTCAACATCTTTCGGCATATCCCGATATCTTCTTTTTTTCTTGTTGTTTTTTACGCAAAAACGTCAAAAATTTGACGTTCCGGAAAAGAGTGCACAGCTTACTACGGCAATTACCAAAGTAAAACTAAATGCAGCAATGCTAAATAAAACATAGTCCTACCTGCCCAATATACTCCCCAAGGTTATGCAATTTTAAAAATGCCGCTATCTCTCAACATCTTTCGGCATATCCCGATATCTTCTTTTTTTCTTGTTGTTTTTTACGCAAAAACGTCAAAAATTTGACGTTCCGGAAAAGAGTGCACAGCTTACTACGGCAATTACCAAAGTAAAACTAAATGCAGCAATGCTAAATAAAACATAGTCCTACCTGCCCAATATACTCCCCAAGGTTATGCAATTTTAAAAATGCCGCTATCTCTCAACATCTTTCGGCATATCCCGATATCTTCTTTTTTTCTTGTTGTTTTTTACGCAAAAACGTCAAAAATTTGACGTTCCGGAAAAGAGTGCACAGCTTACTACGGCAATTACCAAAGTAAAACTAAATGCAGCAATGCTAAATAAAACATAGTCCTACCTGCCCAATATACTCCCCAAGGTTATGCAATTTTAAAAATGCCGCTATCTCTCAACATCTTTCGGCATATCCCGATATCTTCTTTTTTTCTTGTTGTTTTTTACGCAAAAACGTCAAAAATTTGACGTTCCGGAAAAGAGTGCACAGCTTACTACGGCAATTACCAAAGTAAAACTAAATGCAGCAATGCTAAATAAAACATAGTCCTACCTGCCCAATATACTCCCAAGGTTATGCAATTTTAAAAATGCCGCTATCTCTCAACATCTTTCGGCATATCCCGATATCTTCTTTTTTTCTTGTTGTTTTTTACGCAAAAACGTCAAAAATTTGACGTTCCGGAAAAGAGTGCACAGCTTACTACGGCAATTACCAAAGTAAAACTAAATGCAGCAATGCTAAATAAAACATAGTCCTACCTGCCCAATATACTCCCCAAGGTTATGCAATTTAAAAATGCCGCTATCTCTCAACATCTTTCGGCATATCCCGATATCTTCTTTTTTTCTTGTTGTTTTTTACGCAAAAACGTCAAAAATTTGACGTTCCGGAAAAGAG